>CM068294.1:64827478-64960078 GCA_034703905.1 Chenopodium berlandieri
GCGAGAGTAGTACTAGGATGGGTGACCTCCCTGGGAAGTCCTCGTGTTGCACCCTTTTTTTGCCGAATTCGTAATTTTATTTGTTTTCGGTTATTTTGAGATGGGAAATGTTTGTGGGACGCGTAGATCTCGAAAAAATAACCAATTTGAAAAAAAAATGTTTAATTCGGACGATCTGGCACAAAGTTACGGCATTTCGAAGGAAATTAGGGGGCTGGAAAGGGTATAAATACAAAATAGCGCATAAATGAATGGGTGCGATCATACCAGCACTAATGCACCGGATCCCATCAGAACTCCGCAGTTAAGCGTGCTTGGGCGAGAGTAGTACTAGGATGGGTGACCTCCTGGGAAGTCCTCGTGTTGCACCCCTTTTTGCCGAATTCGTAATTTTTATTTTTTTTTCGGTTATTTGAGATGGAAATGTTTTGGGACGCGTAGATCTCGAAAAAATAACCAATTTGAAAAAAAAAATGTTTAATTCGGACGATCGGCACAAAGTTACGGCATTTCGAAGGAAATTAGGGGCTGGAAAGGAGTATAAATACAAAATAGCGCAATAAGTGAATGGGTGCGATCATACCAGCACTAATGCACCGGATCCCATCAGAACTCCGCAGTTAAGCGTGCTTGGGCGAGAGTAGTACTAGGATGGGTGACCTCCTGGGAAGTCCTCGTGTTGCACCCTTTTTTTGCCGAATTCGTAATTTTTATTTGTTTTCGGTATTTTTGAGATGGGAAATGGTTTGGGACGCGTAGATCTCGAAAAAATAACCATTTGAAAAAAAAAATGTTTAATTCGGACGATCGGGCACAAAGTTACGGCATTTCGAAGGAAATTAGGGGCTGGAAAGGGTATAAATACAAAATAGCGCAATAAGTGAATGGGGGCGATCATACCAGCACTAATGCACCGGATCCCATCAGAACTCCGCAGTTAAGCGTGCTTGGGCGAGAGTAGTACTAGGATGGGTGACCTCCTGGGAAGTCCTCGTGTTGCACCCTTTTTTTTTGCCGAATTCGTATTTTTATTTGTTTTCGGTTATTTTGAGATGGGAAATGTTTTGGGACGCGTAGATCTCGAAAAAATAACCAATTTGAAAAAAAAATGTTTAATTCGGACGATCGGGCACAAAGTTACGGCATTTCGAAGCAAATTAGGGGCTGGAAAGGGTATAAATACAAAATAGCGCAATAAGTGATGGGTGCGATCATACCAGCACTAATGCACCGGATCCCATCAGAACTCCGCAGTTAAGCGTGCTTGGGCGAGAGTAGTACTAGGATGGGTGACCTCCTGGGAAGTCCTCGTGTTGCACCCTTTTTTTTTGCCGAATTCGTAATTTTTATTTGTTTTCGTTTTTTTTGAGATGGGAAATGTTTTGGGACGCGTAGATCTCGAAAAAATAACCAATTTGAAAAAAAAAATGTTTAATTCGGACGATCGGGCACAAAGTTACGGCATTTCGAAGGAAATTAGGGGCTGGAAAGGTATAAATACAAAATAGCGCAATAAGTGAATGGGTGCGATCATACAGCACTAATGCACCGGATCCCATCAGAACTCCGCAGTTAAGCGTGCTTGGGCGAGAGTAGTACTAGGATGGGTGACCTCCTGGGAGTCCTCGTGTTGCACCCCTTTTTTGCCGAATTCGTAATTTTTATTTGTTTTTCGGTTTTTTGAGATGGGAATGTTTTGGGACGCGTAGATCTCGAAAAATACCAATTTGAAAAAAAAAATGTTTAATTCGGACGATCGGGCACAAAGTTACGGCATTTCGAAGGAATTAGGGGCTGGAAAGGGTATAAATACAAAATAGCGCAATAAGTGAATGGGTGCGATCATACCAGCACTAATGCACCGGATCCCATCAGAACTCCGCAGTTAAGCGTGCTTGGGCGAGAGTAGTACTAGGATGGGTGACCTCCTGGGAAGTCCTCGTGTTGCACCCCTTTTTTTGCCGAATTCGTAATTTTTATTTGTTTTCGTTATTTTGAGATGGAAATGGTTGGGACGCGTAGATCTCGAAAAAATAACCAATTTGAAAAAAAAAAATGTTTAATTCGGACGATCGGGCACAAAGTTACGGCATTTCGAAGGAAATTAGGGGCTGGAAAGGTATAAATACAAAATAGCGCAATAAGTGAATGGGTGCGATCATACCAGCACTAATGCACCGGATCCCATCAGAACTCCGCAGTTAAGCGTGCTTGGGCGAGAGTAGTACTAGGATGGGTGACCTCCTGGGAAGTCCTCGTGTTGCACCCTTTTTTTTGCCGAATTCGTAATTTTATTTGTTTTCGGTTATTTTGAGATGGGAAATGGTTTGGGACGCGTAGATCTCGAAAAATAACCAATTTGAAAAAAAAAATGTTTAATTCGGACGATCGGGCACAAAGTTACGGCATTTCGAAGGAAATTAGGGGCTGGAAAGGGTATAAATACAAATAGCGCAATAAGTGAATGGGTGCGATCATACCAGCACTAATGCACCGGATCCCACATCAGAACTCCGCAGTTAAGCGTGCTTGGGCGAGAGTAGTACTAGGATGGTGACCTCCTGGGAAGTCCTCGTGTTGCACCCCTTTTTTTTGCCGAATTCGTAATTTTTATTTGTTTTCGGTTATTTTGAGATGGGAAATGTTTTTGGGACGCGTAGATCTCGAAAAAATAACCAATTTGAAAAAAAAATGTTTAATTCGGACGATCGGGCACAAAGTTACGGCATTTCGAAGGAAATTAGGGGCTGGAAAGGGTATAAATACAAAATAGCGCAATAAGTGAATGGGTGCGATCATACAGCACTAATGCACCGGATCCCATCAGAACTCCGCAGTTAAGCGTGCTTGGGCGAGAGTAGTACTAGGATGGGTGACCTCCTGGGAAGTCCTCGTGTTGCACCCCTTTTTTGCCGAATTCGTAATTTTTATTTGTTTTCGGTTATTTTGAGATGGGAAATGTTTTGGGACGCGTAGATCTCGAAAAAAAAACCAATTTGAAAAAAAAATGTTTAATTCGGACGATCGGGCACAAAGTTACGGCATTTCGAAGGAAATTAGGGGCTGGAAAGGGTATAAATACAAAATAGCGCAATAAGTGAATGGGTGCGATCATACCAGCACTAATGCACCGGATCCCATCAGAACTCCGCAGTTAAGCGTGCTTGGGCGAGAGTAGTACTAGGATGGGTGACCTCCTGGGAAGTCCTCGTGTTGCACCCCTTTTTTGCCGAATTCGTAATTTTTTTTTGTTTTCGGTTATTTTGAGATGGGAAATGTTTTGGGACGCGTAGATCTCGAAAAAATAACCAATTTGAAAAAAAAAATTTTAATTCGGACGATCGGGCACAAAGTTACGGCATTTCGAAGGAAATTAGGGGCTGGAAAGGGTATAATACAAATAGCGCAATAAGTGAATGGGTGCGATCATACCAGCACTAATGCACCGGATCCCATCAGAACTCCGCAGTTAAGCGTGCTTGGGCGAGAGTAGTACTAGGATGGGTGACCTCCTGGGAAGTCCTCGTGTTGCACCCTTTTTTTGCCGAATTCGTAATTTTTATTTGTTTTCGGTTATTTTGAGATGGGAAATGTTTTGGGACGCGTAGATCTCGAAAAAATAACCAATTTGAAAAAAAAAATGTTTAATTCGGACGATCGGGCACAAAGTTACGGCATTTCGAAGGAAATTAGGGGCTGGAAAGGGTATAAATACAAATAGCGCAATAAGTGAATGGGTGCGATCATACCAGCACTAATGCACCGGATCCCATCAGAACTCCGCAGTTAAGCGTGCTTGGGCGAGAGTAGTACTAGGATGGGTGACCTCCTGGGAAGTCCTCGTGTTGCACCCTTTTTTTTGCCGAATTCGTAATTTTTATTTGTTTTCGTTATTTTGAGATGGGAAATGTTTTGGGACGCGTAGATCTCGAAAAAATAACCAATTTGAAAAAAAAAATGTTTAATTCGGACGATCGGGCACAAAGTTACGGCATTTCGAAGGAATTAGGGGCTGGAAAGGGTATAAATACAAATAGCGCAATAAGTGAATGGGTGCGATCATACCAGCACTAATGCACCGGATCCCATCAGAACTCCGCAGTTTAGCGTGCTTGGGCGAGAGTAGTACTAGGATGGGTGACCTCCTGGGAAGTCCTCGTGTTGCACCCTTTTTTTTGCCGAATTCGTAATTTTTATTTGTTTTCGGTTATTTTGAGATGGGAAATGTTTTGGGACGCGTAGATCTCGAAAAAAAACCAATTTGAAAAAAAAAATGTTTAATTCGGACGATCGGGCACAAAGTTACGGCATTTCGAAGGAAATTAGGGGCTGGAAAGGGTATAAATACAAAATAGCGCAATAAGTGAATGGGTGCGATCATACCAGCACTAATGCACCGGATCCCATCAGAACTCCGCAGTTAAGCGTGCTTGGGCGAGAGTAGTACTAGGATGGTGACCTCCTGGGAAGTCCTCGTGTTGCACCCTTTTTTTTGCCGAATTCGTAATTTTTATTTGTTTTCGGTTATTTTGAGATGGGAAATGTTTTGGGACGCGTAGATCTCGAAAAATAACCAATTTGAAAAAAAAATGTTTAATTCGGACGATCGGGCACAAAGTTACGGCATTTCGAAGGAAATTAGGGCTGGAAAGGGTATAAATACAAATAGCGCAATAAGTGGGTGCGATCATACCAGCACTAATGCACCGGATCCCATCAGAACTCCGCAGTTAAGCGTGCTTGGGCGAGAGTAGTACTAGGATGGGTGACCTCCTGGGAAGTCCTCGTGTTGCACCCTTTTTTTTGCCGAATTCGTAATTTTTATTTGTTTTCGGTTATTTTGAGATGGGAAATGTTTTGGGACGCGTAGATCTCAAAAAAATAACCAATTTGAAAAAAAAATGTTTAATTCGGACGATCGGGCACAAAGTTACGGCATTTCGAAGGAAATTAGGGGCTGGAAAGGGTATAAATACAAAATAGCGCAATAAGTGAATGGGTGCGATCATACCAGCACTAATGCACCGGATCCCATCAGAACTCCGCAGTTAAGCGTGCTTGGGCGAGAGTAGTACTAGGATGGGTGACCTCCTGGGAAGTCCTCGTGTTGCACCCCTTTTTTTGCCGAATTCGTAATTTTTATTTGTTTTCGGTTATTTTGAGATGGGAAATGTTTTGGGACGCGTAGATCTCGAAAAAATAACCAATTTGAAAAAAAAAAATGTTTAATTCGGACGATCGGGCACAAAGTTACGGCATTTCGAAGGAAATTAGGGGCTGGAAAGGGTATAAATACAAAATAGCGCAATAAGTGAATGGGTGCGATCATACCAGCACTAATGCACCGGATCCCATCAGAACTCCGCAGTTAAGCGTGCTTGGGCGAGAGTAGTACTAGGATGGGTGACCTCCTGGGAAGTCCTCGTGTTGCACCCTTTTTTTTGCCGAATTCGTAATTTTTATTTGTTTTCGGTTATTTTGAGATGGGAAATGTTTTGGGACGCGTAGATCTCGAAAAAATAACCAATTTGAAAAAAAAAATGTTTAATTCGGACGATCGGGCACAAAGTTACGGCATTTCGAAGGAAATTAGGGGCTGGAAAGGGTATAAATACAAAATAGCGCAATAAGTGAATGGGTGCGATCATACCAGCACTAATGCACCGGATCCCATCAGAACTCCGCAGTTAAGCGTGCTTGGGCGAGAGTAGTACTAGGATGGGTGACCTCCTGGGAAGTCCTCGTGTTGCACCCTTTTTTTTGCCGAATTCGTAATTTTTATTTGTTTTCGGTTATTTTGAGATGGGAAATGTTTGGGACGCGTAGATCTCGAAAAAATAACCAATTTGAAAAAAAAAATGTTTAATTCGGACGATCGGGCACAAAGTTACGGCATTTCGAAGGAAATTAGGGGCTGGAAAGGGTATAAATACAAAATAGCGCAATAAGTGAATGGGTGCGATCATACCAGCACTAATGCACCGGATCCCATCAGAACTCCGCAGTTAAGCGTGCTTGGGCGAGAGTAGTACTAGGATGGGTGACCTCCTGGGAAGTCCTCGTGTTGCACCCTTTTTTTTTGCCGAATTCGTAATTTTTATTTGTTTTCGGTTATTTTGAGATGGGAAATGTTTTGGGACGCGTAGATCTCGAAAAAATAACCAATTTGAAAAAAAAAATGTTTAATTCGGACGATCGGGCACAAAGTTACGGCATTTCGAAGGAAATTAGGGGCTGGAAAGGGTATAAATACAAAATAGCGCAATAAGTGAATGGGTGCGATCATACCAGCACTAATGCACCGGATCCCATCAGAACTCCGCAGTTAAGCGTGCTTGGGCGAGAGTAGTACTAGGATGGGTGACCTCCTGGGAAGTCCTCGTGTTGCACCCCTTTTTTGCCGAATTCGTAATTTTTATTTGTTTTCGGTTATTTTGAGATGGGAAATGTTTTGGGACGCGTAGATCTCGAAAAAATAACCAATTTGAAAAAAAAAATGTTTAATTCGGACGATCGGGCACAAAGTTACGGCATTTCGAAGGAAATTAGGGGCTGGAAAGGGTATAAATACAAAATAGCGCAATAAGTGAATGGGTGCGATCATACCAGCACTAATGCACCGGATCCCATCAGAACTCCGCAGTTAAGCGTGCTTGGGCGAGAGTAGTACTAGGATGGGTGACCTCCTGGGAAGTCCTCGTGTTGCACCCTTTTTTTGCCGAATTCGTAATTTTTATTTGTTTTCGGTTATTTTGAGATGGGAAATGTTTTGGGACGCGTAGATCTCGAAAAAATAACCAATTTGAAAAAAAAAATGTTTAATTCGGACGATCGGGCACACAAAGTTACGGCATTTCGAAGGAAATTAGGGGCTGGAAAGGGTATAAATACAAAATAGCGCAATAAGTGAATGGGTGCGATCATACCAGCACTAATGCACCGGATCCCATCAGAACTCCGCAGTTAAGCGTGCTTGGGCGAGAGTAGTACTAGGATGGGTGACCTCCTGGGAAGTCCTCGTGTTGCACCCTTTTTTTTGCCGAATTCGTAATTTTTATTTGTTTTCGGTTATTTTGAGATGGGAAATGTTTGGGACGCGTAGATCTCGAAAAAATAACCAATTTGAAAAAAAAAATGTTTAATTCGGACGATCGGGCACAAAGTTACGGCATTTCGAAGGAAATTAGGGGCTGGAAAGGGTATAAATACAAAATAGCGCAATAAGTGAATGGGTGCGATCATACCAGCACTAATGCACCGGATCCCATCAGAACTCCGCAGTTAAGCGTGCTTGGGCGAGAGTAGTACTAGGATGGGTGACCTCCTGGGAAGTCCTCGTGTTGCACCCTTTTTTTGCCGAATTCGTAATTTTTATTTGTTTTCGGTTATTTTGAGATGGGAAATGTTTTGGGACGCGTAGATCTCGAAAAAATAACCAATTTGAAAAAAAAAAATGTTTAATTCGGACGATCGGGCACAAAGTTACGGCATTTCGAAGGAAATTAGGGGCTGGAAAGGGTATAAATACAAAATAGCGCAATAAGTGATCATACCAGCACTAATGCACCGGATCCCATCAGAACTCCGCAGTTAAGCGTGCTTGGGCGAGAGTAGTACTAGGATGGGTGACCTCCTGGGAAGTCCTCGTGTTGCACCCTTTTTTTTGCCGAATTCGTAATTTTTATTTGTTTTCGGTTATTTTGAGATGGGAAATGTTTTGGGACGCGTAGATCTCGAAAAAATAACCAATTTGAAAAAAAAAATGTTTAATTCGGACGATCGGGCACAAAGTTACGGCATTTCGAAGGAAATTAGGGGCTGGAAAGGGTATAAATACAAAATAGCGCAATAAGTGAATGGGTGCGATCATACCAGCACTAATGCACCGGATCCCATCAGAACTCCGCAGTTAAGCGTGCTTGGGCGAGAGTAGTACTAGGATGGGTGACCTCCTGGGAAGTCCTCGTGTTGCACCCTTTTTTTGCCGAATTCGTAATTTTTATTTGTTTTCGGTTATTTTGAGATGGGAAATGTTTTGGGACGCGTAGATCTCGAAAAAATAACCAATTTGAAAAAAAAAATGTTTAATTCGGACGATCGGGCACAAAGTTACGGCATTTCGAAGGAAATTAGGGCTGGAAAGGGTATAAATACAAAATAGCGCAATAAGTGAATGGGTGCGATCATACCAGCACTAATGCACCGGATCCCATCAGAACTCCGCAGTTAAGCGTGCTTGGGCGAGAGTAGTACTAGGATGGGTGACCTCCTGGGAAGTCCTCGTGTTGCACCCTTTTTTTTGCCGAATTCGTAATTTTTATTTGTTTTCGGTTATTTTGAGATGGGAAATGTTTTGGGACGCGTAGATCTCGAAAAAATAACCAATTTGAAAAAAAAAAATTTTAATTCGGACGATCGGGCACAAAGTTACGGCATTTCGAAGGAAATTAGGGGCTGGAAAGGGTATAAATACAAAATAGCGCAATAAGTGAATGGGTGCGATCATACCAGCACTAATGCACCGGATCCCATCAGAACTCCGCAGTTAAGCGTGCTTGGGCGAGAGTAGTACTAGGATGGGTGACCTCCTGGGAAGTCCTCGTGTTGCACCCTTTTTTGGCCGAATTCGTAATTTTTATTTGTTTTCGGTTATTTTGAGATGGGAAATGTTTTGGGACGCGTAGATCTCGAAAAAATAACCAATTTGAAAAAAAAAATGTTTAATTCGGACGATCGGGCACAAAGTTACGGCATTTCGAAGGAAATTAGGGGCTGGAAAGGGTATAAATACAAAATAGCGCAATAAGTGAATGGGTGCGATCATACCAGCACTAATGCACCGGATCCCATCAGAACTCCGCAGTTAAGCGTGCTTGGGCGAGAGTAGTACTAGGATGGGTGACCTCCTGGGAAGTCCTCGTGTTGCACCCTTTTTTTGCCGAATTCGTAATTTTTATTTGTTTTCGGTTATTTTGAGATGGGAAATGGTTTGGGACGCGTAGATCTCGAAAAAATAACCAATTTGAAAAAAAAAAATGTTTAATTCGGACGATCGGGCACAAAGTTACGGCATTTCGAAGGAAATTAGGGGCTGGAAAGGGTATAAATACAAAATAGCGCAATAAGTGAATGGGTGCGATCATACCAGCACTAATGCACCGGATCCCATCAGAACTCCGCAGTTAAGCGTGCTTGGGCGAGAGTAGTACTAGGATGGGTGACCTCCTGGGAAGTCCTCGTGTTGCACCCTTTTTTTTGCCGAATTCGTAATTTTTATTTGTTTTCGGTTATTTTGAGATGGGAAATGTTTTGGGACGCGTAGATCTCGAAAAAATAACCAATTTGAAAAAAAAATGTTTAATTCGGACGATCGGGCACAAAGTTACGGCATTTCGAAGGAAATTAGGGGCTGGAAAGGGTATAAATACAAAATAGCGCAATAAGTGAATGGGTGCGATCATACCAGCACTAATGCACCGGATCCCATCAGAACTCCGCAGTTAAGCGTGCTTGGGCGAGAGTAGTACTAGGATGGGTGACCTCCTGGGAAGTCCTCGTGTTGCACCCTTTTTTTGCCGAATTCGTAATTTTTATTTGTTTTCGGTTATTTTGAGATGGGAAATGTTTTGGGACGCGTAGATCTCGAAAAAATAACCAATTTGAAAAAAAAAATGTTTAATTCGGACGATCGGGCACAAAGTTACGGCATTTCGAAGGAAATTAGGGGCTGGAAAGGGTATAAATACAAAATAGCGCAATAAGTGAATGGGTGCGATCATACCAGCACTAATGCACCGGATCCCATCAGAACTCCGCAGTTAAGCGTGCTTGGGCGAGAGTAGTACTAGGATGGGTGACCTCCTGGGAAGTCCTCGTGTTGCACCCCTTTTTTGCCGAATTCGTAATTTTTATTTGTTTTCGGTTATTTTGAGATGGGAAATGTTTTGGGACGCGTAGATCTCGAAAAAATAACCAATTTGAAAAAAAAAAGGTTTAATTCGGACGATCGGGCACAAAGTTACGGCATTTCGAAGGAAATTAGGGGCTGGAAAGGGTATAAATACAAAATAGCGCAATAAGTGAATGGGTGCGATCATACCAGCACTAATGCACCGGATCCCATCAGAACTCCGCAGTTAAGCGTGCTTGGGCGAGAGTAGTACTAGGATGGGTGACCTCCTGGGAAGTCCTCGTGTTGCACCCTTTTTTTGCCGAATTCGTAATTTTTATTTGTTTTCGGTTATTTTGAGATGGGAAATGTTTTGGGACGCGTAGATCTCGAAAAAATAACCAATTTGAAAAAAAAAATGTTTAATTCGGACGATCGGGCACAAAGTTACGGCATTTCGAAGGAAATTAGGGGCTGGAAAGGGTATAAATACAAAATAGCGCAATAAGTGAATGGGTGCGATCATACCAGCACTAATGCACCGGATCCCATCAGAACTCCGCAGTTAAGCGTGCTTGGGCGAGAGTAGTACTAGGATGGGTGACCTCCTGGGAAGTCCTCGTGTTGCACCCTTTTTTTTGCCGAATTCGTAATTTTTATTTGTTTTCGGTTATTTTGAGATGGGAAATGTTTTGGGACGCGTAGATCTCGAAAAAATAACCAATTTGAAAAAAAAAATGTTTAATTCGGACGATCGGGCACAAAGTTACGGCATTTCGAAGGAAATTAGGGGCTGGAAAGGGTATAAATACAAAATAGCGCAATAAGTGAATGGGTGCGATCATACCAGCACTAATGCACCGGATCCCATCAGAACTCCGCAGTTAAGCGTGCTTGGGCGAGAGTAGTACTAGGATGGGTGACCTCCTGGGAAGTCCTCGTGTTGCACCCTTTTTTTTGCCGAATTCGTAATTTTTATTTGTTTTCGGTTATTTTGAGATGGGAAATGTTTTGGGACGCGTAGATCTCGAAAAAATAACCAATTTGAAAAAAAAAAGTTTAATTCGGACGATCGGGCACAAAGTTACGGCATTTCGAAGGAAATTAGGGGCTGGAAAGGGTATAAATACAAAATAGCGCAATAAGTGAATGGGTGCGATCATACCAGCACTAATGCACCGGATCCCATCAGAACTCCGCAGTTAAGCGTGCTTGGGCGAGAGTAGTACTAGGATGGGTGACCTCCTGGGAAGTCCTCGTGTTGCACCCTTTTTTTGCCGAATTCGTAATTTTTATTTGTTTTCGGTTATTTTGAGATGGGAAATGTTTTGGGACGCGTAGATCTCGAAAAAATAACCAATTTGAAAAAAAAATGTTTAATTCGGACGATCGGGCACAAAGTTACGGCATTTCGAAGGAAATTAGGGGCTGGAAAGGGTATAAATACAAAATAGCGCAATAAGTGAATGGGTGCGATCATACCAGCACTAATGCACCGGATCCCATCAGAACTCCGCAGTTAAATGCGTGGGCGAGAGTAGTACTAGGATGGGTGACCTCCTGGGAAGTCCTCGTGTTGCACCCTTTTTTTTTGCCGAATTCGTAATTTTTATTTGTTTTCGGTTATTTTGAGATGGGAAATGTTTTGGGACGCGTAGATCTCGAAAAAATAACCAATTGAAAAAAAAAATGTTTAATTCGGACGATCGGGCACAAAGTTACGGCATTTCGAAGGAAATTAGGGCTGGAAAGGGTATAAATACAAAATAGCGCAATAAGTGAATGGGTGCGATCATACCAGCACTAATGCACCGGATCCCATCAGAACTCCGCAGTTAAGCGTGCTTGGGCGAGAGTAGTACTAGGATGGGTGACCTCCTGGGAAGTCCTCGTGTTGCACCCCTTTTTTTGCCGAATTCGTAATTTTTATTTGTTTTCGGTTATTTTGAGATGGGAAATGTTTTGGGACGCGTAGATCTCGAAAAATAACCAATTTGAAAAAAAAAATGTTTAATTCGGACGATCGGGCACAAAGTTACGGCATTTCGAAGGAAATTAGGGGCTGGAAAGGGTATAAATACAAAATAGCGCAATAAGTGAATGGGTGCGATCATACCAGCACTAATGCACCGGATCCCATCAGAACTCCGCAGTTAAGCGTGCTTGGGCGAGAGTAGTACTAGGATGGGTGACCTCCTGGGAAGTCCTCGTGTTGCACCCTTTTTTTTGCCGAATTCGTAATTTTTATTTGTTTTCGGTTATTTTGAGATGGGAAATGTTTTGGGACGCGTAGATCTCGAAAAAATAACCAATTTGAAAAAAAAAATGTTTAATTCGGACGATCGGGCACAAAGTTACGGCATTTCGAAGGAAATTAGGGGCTGGAAAGGGTATAAATACAAAATAGCGCAATAAGTGAATGGGTGCGATCATACCAGCACTAATGCACCGGATCCCATCAGAACTCCGCAGTTAAGCGTGCTTGGGCGAGAGTAGTACTAGGATGGGTGACCTCCTGGGAAGTCCTCGTGTTGCACCCTTTTTTTTGCCGAATTCGTAATTTTTATTTGTTTTCGGTTATTTTGAGATGGGAAATGTTTTGGGACGCGTAGATCTCGAAAAAATAACCAATTTGAAAAAAAAAATGTTTAATTCGGACGATCGGGCACAAAGTTACGGCATTTCGAAGGAAATTAGGGGCTGGAAAGGGTATAAATACAAAATAGCGCAATAAGTGAATGGGTGCGATCATACCAGCACTAATGCACCGGATCCCATCAGAACTCCGCAGTTAAGCGTGCTTGGGCGAGAGTAGTACTAGGATGGGTGACCTCCTGGGAAGTCCTCGTGTTGCACCCTTTTTTTTGCCGAATTCGTAATTTTTATTTGTTTTCGGTTATTTTGAGATGGGAAATGTTTTGGGACGCGTAGATCTCGAAAAAATAACCAATTTGAAAAAAAAAATGTTTAATTCGGACGATCGGGCACAAAGTTACGGCATTTCGAAGGAAATTAGGGGCTGGAAAGGGTATAAATACAAAATAGCGCAATAAGTGAATGGGTGCGATCATACCAGCACTAATGCACCGGATCCCATCAGAACTCCGCAGTTAAGCGTGCTTGGGCGAGAGTAGTACTAGGATGGGTGACCTCCTGGGAAGTCCTCGTGTTGCACCCTTTTTTTTGCCGAATTCGTAATTTTTATTTGTTTTCGGTTATTTTGAGATGGGAAATGTTTTGGGACGCGTAGATCTCGAAAAAATAACCAATTTGAAAAAAAAAATGTTTAATTCGGACGATCGGGCACAAAGTTACGGCATTTCGAAGGAAATTAGGGGCTGGAAAGGGTATAAATACAAAATAGCGCAATAAGTGAATGGGTGCGATCATACCAGCACTAATGCACCGGATCCCATCAGAACTCCGCAGTTAAGCGTGCTTGGGCGAGAGTAGTACTAGGATGGGTGACCTCCTGGGAAGTCCTCGTGTTGCACCCTTTTTTTTGCCGAATTCGTAATTTTTATTTGTTTTCGGTTATTTTGAGATGGGAAATGTTTTGGGACGCGTAGATCTCGAAAAAATAACCAATTTGAAAAAAAAAATGTTTAATTCGGACGATCGGGCACAAAGTTACGGCATTTCGAAGGAAATTAGGGGCTGGAAAGGGTATAAATACAAAATAGCGCAATAAGTGAATGGGTGCGATCATACCAGCACTAATGCACCGGATCCCATCAGAACTCCGCAGTTAAGCGTGCTTGGGCGAGAGTAGTACTAGGATGGGTGACCTCCTGGGAAGTCCTCGTGTTGCACCCTTTTTTTTGCCGAATTCGTAATTTTTATTTGTTTTCGGTTATTTTGAGATGGGAAATGTTTTGGGACGCGTAGATCTCGAAAAAATAACCAATTTGAAAAAAAAAATGTTTAATTCGGACGATCGGGCACAAAGTTACGGCATTTCGAAGGAAATTAGGGGCTGGAAAGGGTATAAATACAAAATAGCGCAATAAGTGAATGGGTGCGATCATACCAGCACTAATGCACCGGATCCCATCAGAACTCCGCAGTTAAGCGTGCTTGGGCGAGAGTAGTACTAGGATGGGTGACCTCCTGGGAAGTCCTCGTGTTGCACCCTTTTTTTTGCCGAATTCGTAATTTTTATTTGTTTTCGGTTATTTTGAGATGGGAAATGTTTTGGGACGCGTAGATCTCGAAAAAATAACCAATTTGAAAAAAAAAATGTTTAATTCGGACGATCGGGCACAAAGTTACGGCATTTCGAAGGAAATTAGGGGCTGGAAAGGGTATAAATACAAAATAGCGCAATAAGTGAATGGGTGCGATCATACCAGCACTAATGCACCGGATCCCATCAGAACTCCGCAGTTAAGCGTGCTTGGGCGAGAGTAGTACTAGGATGGGTGACCTCCTGGGAAGTCCTCGTGTTGCACCCTTTTTTTTGCCGAATTCGTAATTTTTATTTGTTTTCGGTTATTTTGAGATGGGAAATGTTTTGGGACGCGTAGATCTCGAAAAAATAACCAATTTGAAAAAAAAAATGTTTAATTCGGACGATCGGGCACAAAGTTACGGCATTTCGAAGGAAATTAGGGGCTGGAAAGGGTATAAATACAAAATAGCGCAATAAGTGAATGGGTGCGATCATACCAGCACTAATGCACCGGATCCCATCAGAACTCCGCAGTTAAGCGTGCTTGGGCGAGAGTAGTACTAGGATGGGTGACCTCCTGGGAAGTCCTCGTGTTGCACCCTTTTTTTTGCCGAATTCGTAATTTTTATTTGTTTTCGGTTATTTTGAGATGGGAAATGTTTTGGGACGCGTAGATCTCGAAAAAATAACCAATTTGAAAAAAAAAAGTTTAATTCGGACGATCGGGCACAAAGTTACGGCATTTCGAAGGAAATTAGGGGCTGGAAAGGGTATAAATACAAAATAGCGCAATAAGTGAATGGGTGCGATCATACCAGCACTAATGCACCGGATCCCATCAGAACTCCGCAGTTAAGCGTGCTTGGGCGAGAGTAGTACTAGGATGGGTGACCTCCTGGGAAGTCCTCGTGTTGCACCCTTTTTTTTGCCGAATTCGTAATTTTTATTTGTTTTCGGTTATTTTGAGATGGGAAATGTTTTGGGACGCGTAGATCTCGAAAAAATAACCAATTTGAAAAAAAAAATGTTTAATTCGGACGATCGGGCACAAAGTTACGGCATTTCGAAGGAAATTAGGGGCTGGAAAGGGTATAAATACAAAATAGCGCAATAAGTGAATGGGTGCGATCATACCAGCACTAATGCACCGGATCCCATCAGAACTCCGCAGTTAAGCGTGCTTGGGCGAGAGTAGTACTAGGATGGGTGACCTCCTGGGAAGTCCTCGTGTTGCACCCTTTTTTTTGCCGAATTCGTAATTTTTATTTGTTTTCGGTTATTTTGAGATGGGAAATGTTTTGGGACGCGTAGATCTCGAAAAAATAACCAATTTGAAAAAAAAAATGTTTAATTCGGACGATCGGGCACAAAGTTACGGCATTTCGAAGGAAATTAGGGGCTGGAAAGGGTATAAATACAAAATAGCGCAATAAGTGAATGGGTGCGATCATACCAGCACTAATGCACCGGATCCCATCAGAACTCCGCAGTTAAGCGTGCTTGGGCGAGAGTAGTACTAGGATGGGTGACCTCCTGGGAAGTCCTCGTGTTGCACCCTTTTTTTTGCCGAATTCGTAATTTTTATTTGTTTTCGGTTATTTTGAGATGGGAAATGTTTTGGGACGCGTAGATCTCGAAAAAATAACCAATTTGAAAAAAAAAATGTTTAATTCGGACGATCGGGCACAAAGTTACGGCATTTCGAAGGAAATTAGGGGCTGGAAAGGGTATAAATACAAAATAGCGCAATAAGTGAATGGGTGCGATCATACCAGCACTAATGCACCGGATCCCATCAGAACTCCGCAGTTAAGCGTGCTTGGGCGAGAGTAGTACTAGGATGGGTGACCTCCTGGGAAGTCCTCGTGTTGCACCCTTTTTTTTGCCGAATTCGTAATTTTTATTTGTTTTCGGTTATTTTGAGATGGGAAATGTTTTGGGACGCGTAGATCTCGAAAAAATAACCAATTTGAAAAAAAAAATGTTTAATTCGGACGATCGGGCACAAAGTTACGGCATTTCGAAGGAAATTAGGGGCTGGAAAGGGTATAAATACAAAATAGCGCAATAAGTGAATGGGTGCGATCATACCAGCACTAATGCACCGGATCCCATCAGAACTCCGCAGTTAAGCGTGCTTGGGCGAGAGTAGTACTAGGATGGGTGACCTCCTGGGAAGTCCTCGTGTTGCACCCTTTTTTTTGCCGAATTCGTAATTTTTATTTGTTTTCGGTTATTTTGAGATGGGAAATGTTTTGGGACGCGTAGATCTCGAAAAAATAACCAATTTGAAAAAAAAAATGTTTAATTCGGACGATCGGGCACAAAGTTACGGCATTTCGAAGGAAATTAGGGGCTGGAAAGGGTATAAATACAAAATAGCGCAATAAGTGAATGGGTGCGATCATACCAGCACTAATGCACCGGATCCCATCAGAACTCCGCAGTTAAGCGTGCTTGGGCGAGAGTAGTACTAGGATGGGTGACCTCCTGGGAAGTCCTCGTGTTGCACCCTTTTTTTTGCCGAATTCGTAATTTTTATTTGTTTTCGGTTATTTTGAGATGGGAAATGTTTTGGGACGCGTAGATCTCGAAAAAATAACCAATTTGAAAAAAAAAATGTTTAATTCGGACGATCGGGCACAAAGTTACGGCATTTCGAAGGAAATTAGGGGCTGGAAAGGGTATAAATACAAAATAGCGCAATAAGTGAATGGGTGCGATCATACCAGCACTAATGCACCGGATCCCATCAGAACTCCGCAGTTAAGCGTGCTTGGGCGAGAGTAGTACTAGGATGGGTGACCTCCTGGGAAGTCCTCGTGTTGCACCCTTTTTTTTGCCGAATTCGTAATTTTTATTTGTTTTCGGTTATTTTGAGATGGGAAATGTTTTGGGACGCGTAGATCTCGAAAAAATAACCAATTTGAAAAAAAAAATGTTTAATTCGGACGATCGGGCACAAAGTTACGGCATTTCGAAGGAAATTAGGGGCTGGAAAGGGTATAAATACAAAATAGCGCAATAAGTGAATGGGTGCGATCATACCAGCACTAATGCACCGGATCCCATCAGAACTCCGCAGTTAAGCGTGCTTGGGCGAGAGTAGTACTAGGATGGGTGACCTCCTGGGAAGTCCTCGTGTTGCACCCTTTTTTTTGCCGAATTCGTAATTTTTATTTGTTTTCGGTTATTTTGAGATGGGAAATGTTTTGGGACGCGTAGATCTCGAAAAAATAACCAATTTGAAAAAAAAAATGTTTAATTCGGACGATCGGGCACAAAGTTACGGCATTTCGAAGGAAATTAGGGGCTGGAAAGGGTATAAATACAAAATAGCGCAATAAGTGAATGGGTGCGATCATACCAGCACTAATGCACCGGATCCCATCAGAACTCCGCAGTTAAGCGTGCTTGGGCGAGAGTAGTACTAGGATGGGTGACCTCCTGGGAAGTCCTCGTGTTGCACCCTTTTTTTTGCCGAATTCGTAATTTTTATTTGTTTTCGGTTATTTTGAGATGGGAAATGTTTTGGGACGCGTAGATCTCGAAAAAATAACCAATTTGAAAAAAAAAATGTTTAATTCGGACGATCGGGCACAAAGTTACGGCATTTCGAAGGAAATTAGGGGCTGGAAAGGGTATAAATACAAAATAGCGCAATAAGTGAATGGGTGCGATCATACCAGCACTAATGCACCGGATCCCATCAGAACTCCGCAGTTAAGCGTGCTTGGGCGAGAGTAGTACTAGGATGGGTGACCTCCTGGGAAGTCCTCGTGTTGCACCCTTTTTTTTGCCGAATTCGTAATTTTTATTTGTTTTCGGTTATTTTGAGATGGGAAATGTTTTGGGACGCGTAGATCTCGAAAAAATAACCAATTTGAAAAAAAAAATGTTTAATTCGGACGATCGGGCACAAAGTTACGGCATTTCGAAGGAAATTAGGGGCTGGAAAGGGTATAAATACAAAATAGCGCAATAAGTGAATGGGTGCGATCATACCAGCACTAATGCACCGGATCCCATCAGAACTCCGCAGTTAAGCGTGCTTGGGCGAGAGTAGTACTAGGATGGGTGACCTCCTGGGAAGTCCTCGTGTTGCACCCTTTTTTTTGCCGAATTCGTAATTTTTATTTGTTTTCGGTTATTTTGAGATGGGAAATGTTTTGGGACGCGTAGATCTCGAAAAAATAACCAATTTGAAAAAAAAAATGTTTAATTCGGACGATCGGGCACAAAGTTACGGCATTTCGAAGGAAATTAGGGGCTGGAAAGGGTATAAATACAAAATAGCGCAATAAGTGAATGGGTGCGATCATACCAGCACTAATGCACCGGATCCCATCAGAACTCCGCAGTTAAGCGTGCTTGGGCGAGAGTAGTACTAGGATGGGTGACCTCCTGGGAAGTCCTCGTGTTGCACCCTTTTTTTTGCCGAATTCGTAATTTTTATTTGTTTTCGGTTATTTTGAGATGGGAAATGTTTTGGGACGCGTAGATCTCGAAAAAATAACCAATTTGAAAAAAAAAATGTTTAATTCGGACGATCGGGCACAAAGTTACGGCATTTCGAAGGAAATTAGGGGCTGGAAAGGGTATAAATACAAAATAGCGCAATAAGTGAATGGGTGCGATCATACCAGCACTAATGCACCGGATCCCATCAGAACTCCGCAGTTAAGCGTGCTTGGGCGAGAGTAGTACTAGGATGGGTGACCTCCTGGGAAGTCCTCGTGTTGCACCCTTTTTTTTGCCGAATTCGTAATTTTTATTTGTTTTCGGTTATTTTGAGATGGGAAATGTTTTGGGACGCGTAGATCTCGAAAAAATAACCAATTTGAAAAAAAAAATGTTTAATTCGGACGATCGGGCACAAAGTTACGGCATTTCGAAGGAAATTAGGGGCTGGAAAGGGTATAAATACAAAATAGCGCAATAAGTGAATGGGTGCGATCATACCAGCACTAATGCACCGGATCCCATCAGAACTCCGCAGTTAAGCGTGCTTGGGCGAGAGTAGTACTAGGATGGGTGACCTCCTGGGAAGTCCTCGTGTTGCACCCTTTTTTTTGCCGAATTCGTAATTTTTATTTGTTTTCGGTTATTTTGAGATGGGAAATGTTTTGGGACGCGTAGATCTCGAAAAAATAACCAATTTGAAAAAAAAAATGTTTAATTCGGACGATCGGGCACAAAGTTACGGCATTTCGAAGGAAATTAGGGGCTGGAAAGGGTATAAATACAAAATAGCGCAATAAGTGAATGGGTGCGATCATACCAGCACTAATGCACCGGATCCCATCAGAACTCCGCAGTTAAGCGTGCTTGGGCGAGAGTAGTACTAGGATGGGTGACCTCCTGGGAAGTCCTCGTGTTGCACCCTTTTTTTTGCCGAATTCGTAATTTTTATTTGTTTTCGGTTATTTTGAGATGGGAAATGTTTTGGGACGCGTAGATCTCGAAAAAATAACCAATTTGAAAAAAAAAATGTTTAATTCGGACGATCGGGCACAAAGTTACGGCATTTCGAAGGAAATTAGGGGCTGGAAAGGGTATAAATACAAAATAGCGCAATAAGTGAATGGGTGCGATCATACCAGCACTAATGCACCGGATCCCATCAGAACTCCGCAGTTAAGCGTGCTTGGGCGAGAGTAGTACTAGGATGGGTGACCTCCTGGGAAGTCCTCGTGTTGCACCCTTTTTTTTGCCGAATTCGTAATTTTTATTTGTTTTCGGTTATTTTGAGATGGGAAATGTTTTGGGACGCGTAGATCTCGAAAAAATAACCAATTTGAAAAAAAAAATGTTTAATTCGGACGATCGGGCACAAAGTTACGGCATTTCGAAGGAAATTAGGGGCTGGAAAGGGTATAAATACAAAATAGCGCAATAAGTGAATGGGTGCGATCATACCAGCACTAATGCACCGGATCCCATCAGAACTCCGCAGTTAAGCGTGCTTGGGCGAGAGTAGTACTAGGATGGGTGACCTCCTGGGAAGTCCTCGTGTTGCACCCTTTTTTTTGCCGAATTCGTAATTTTTATTTGTTTTCGGTTATTTTGAGATGGGAAATGTTTTGGGACGCGTAGATCTCGAAAAAATAACCAATTTGAAAAAAAAAATGTTTAATTCGGACGATCGGGCACAAAGTTACGGCATTTCGAAGGAAATTAGGGGCTGGAAAGGGTATAAATACAAAATAGCGCAATAAGTGAATGGGTGCGATCATACCAGCACTAATGCACCGGATCCCATCAGAACTCCGCAGTTAAGCGTGCTTGGGCGAGAGTAGTACTAGGATGGGTGACCTCCTGGGAAGTCCTCGTGTTGCACCCTTTTTTTTGCCGAATTCGTAATTTTTATTTGTTTTCGGTTATTTTGAGATGGGAAATGTTTTGGGACGCGTAGATCTCGAAAAAATAACCAATTTGAAAAAAAAAATGTTTAATTCGGACGATCGGGCACAAAGTTACGGCATTTCGAAGGAAATTAGGGGCTGGAAAGGGTATAAATACAAAATAGCGCAATAAGTGAATGGGTGCGATCATACCAGCACTAATGCACCGGATCCCATCAGAACTCCGCAGTTAAGCGTGCTTGGGCGAGAGTAGTACTAGGATGGGTGACCTCCTGGGAAGTCCTCGTGTTGCACCCTTTTTTTGCCGAATTCGTAATTTTTATTTGTTTTCGGTTATTTTGAGATGGGAAATGTTTTGGGACGCGTAGATCTCGAAAAAATAACCAATTTGAAAAAAAAAATGTTTAATTCGGACGATCGGGCACAAAGTTACGGCATTTCGAAGGAAATTAGGGGCTGGAAAGGGTATAAATACAAAATAGCGCAATAAGTGAATGGGTGCGATCATACCAGCACTAATGCACCGGATCCCATCAGAACTCCGCAGTTAAGCGTGCTTGGGCGAGAGTAGTACTAGGATGGGTGACCTCCTGGGAAGTCCTCGTGTTGCACCCTTTTTTTTGCCGAATTCGTAATTTTTATTTGTTTTCGGTTATTTTGAGATGGGAAATGTTTTGGGACGCGTAGATCTCGAAAAAATAACCAATTTGAAAAAAAAAATGTTTAATTCGGACGATCGGGCACAAAGTTACGGCATTTCGAAGGAAATTAGGGGCTGGAAAGGGTATAAATACAAAATAGCGCAATAAGTGAATGGGTGCGATCATACCAGCACTAATGCACCGGATCCCATCAGAACTCCGCAGTTAAGCGTGCTTGGGCGAGAGTAGTACTAGGATGGGTGACCTCCTGGGAAGTCCTCGTGTTGCACCCTTTTTTTTGCCGAATTCGTAATTTTTATTTGTTTTCGGTTATTTTGAGATGGGAAATGTTTTGGGACGCGTAGATCTCGAAAAAATAACCAATTTGAAAAAAAAAATGTTTAATTCGGACGATCGGGCACAAAGTTACGGCATTTCGAAGGAAATTAGGGGCTGGAAAGGGTATAAATACAAAATAGCGCAATAAGTGAATGGGTGCGATCATACCAGCACTAATGCACCGGATCCCATCAGAACTCCGCAGTTAAGCGTGCTTGGGCGAGAGTAGTACTAGGATGGGTGACCTCCTGGGAAGTCCTCGTGTTGCACCCTTTTTTTTGCCGAATTCGTAATTTTTATTTGTTTTCGGTTATTTTGAGATGGGAAATGTTTTGGGACGCGTAGATCTCGAAAAAATAACCAATTTGAAAAAAAAAATGTTTAATTCGGACGATCGGGCACAAAGTTACGGCATTTCGAAGGAAATTAGGGGCTGGAAAGGGTATAAATACAAAATAGCGCAATAAGTGAATGGGTGCGATCATACCAGCACTAATGCACCGGATCCCATCAGAACTCCGCAGTTAAGCGTGCTTGGGCGAGAGTAGTACTAGGATGGGTGACCTCCTGGGAAGTCCTCGTGTTGCACCCTTTTTTTTGCCGAATTCGTAATTTTTATTTGTTTTCGGTTATTTTGAGATGGGAAATGTTTTGGGACGCGTAGATCTCGAAAAAATAACCAATTTGAAAAAAAAAATGTTTAATTCGGACGATCGGGCACAAAGTTACGGCATTTCGAAGGAAATTAGGGGCTGGAAAGGGTATAAATACAAAATAGCGCAATAAGTGAATGGGTGCGATCATACCAGCACTAATGCACCGGATCCCATCAGAACTCCGCAGTTAAGCGTGCTTGGGCGAGAGTAGTACTAGGATGGGTGACCTCCTGGGAAGTCCTCGTGTTGCACCCTTTTTTTTGCCGAATTCGTAATTTTTATTTGTTTTCGGTTATTTTGAGATGGGAAATGTTTTGGGACGCGTAGATCTCGAAAAAATAACCAATTTGAAAAAAAAAATGTTTAATTCGGACGATCGGGCACAAAGTTACGGCATTTCGAAGGAAATTAGGGGCTGGAAAGGGTATAAATACAAAATAGCGCAATAAGTGAATGGGTGCGATCATACCAGCACTAATGCACCGGATCCCATCAGAACTCCGCAGTTAAGCGTGCTTGGGCGAGAGTAGTACTAGGATGGGTGACCTCCTGGGAAGTCCTCGTGTTGCACCCTTTTTTTTGCCGAATTCGTAATTTTTATTTGTTTTCGGTTATTTTGAGATGGGAAATGTTTTGGGACGCGTAGATCTCGAAAAAATAACCAATTTGAAAAAAAAAATGTTTAATTCGGACGATCGGGCACAAAGTTACGGCATTTCGAAGGAAATTAGGGGCTGGAAAGGGTATAAATACAAAATAGCGCAATAAGTGAATGGGTGCGATCATACCAGCACTAATGCACCGGATCCCATCAGAACTCCGCAGTTAAGCGTGCTTGGGCGAGAGTAGTACTAGGATGGGTGACCTCCTGGGAAGTCCTCGTGTTGCACCCTTTTTTTTGCCGAATTCGTAATTTTTATTTGTTTTCGGTTATTTTGAGATGGGAAATGTTTTGGGACGCGTAGATCTCGAAAAAATAACCAATTTGAAAAAAAAAATGTTTAATTCGGACGATCGGGCACAAAGTTACGGCATTTCGAAGGAAATTAGGGGCTGGAAAGGGTATAAATACAAAATAGCGCAATAAGTGAATGGGTGCGATCATACCAGCACTAATGCACCGGATCCCATCAGAACTCCGCAGTTAAGCGTGCTTGGGCGAGAGTAGTACTAGGATGGGTGACCTCCTGGGAAGTCCTCGTGTTGCACCCTTTTTTTTGCCGAATTCGTAATTTTTATTTGTTTTCGGTTATTTTGAGATGGGAAATGTTTTGGGACGCGTAGATCTCGAAAAAATAACCAATTTGAAAAAAAAAATGTTTAATTCGGACGATCGGGCACAAAGTTACGGCATTTCGAAGGAAATTAGGGGCTGGAAAGGGTATAAATACAAAATAGCGCAATAAGTGAATGGGTGCGATCATACCAGCACTAATGCACCGGATCCCATCAGAACTCCGCAGTTAAGCGTGCTTGGGCGAGAGTAGTACTAGGATGGGTGACCTCCTGGGAAGTCCTCGTGTTGCACCCTTTTTTTTGCCGAATTCGTAATTTTTATTTGTTTTCGGTTATTTTGAGATGGGAAATGTTTTGGGACGCGTAGATCTCGAAAAAATAACCAATTTGAAAAAAAAAATGTTTAATTCGGACGATCGGGCACAAAGTTACGGCATTTCGAAGGAAATTAGGGGCTGGAAAGGGTATAAATACAAAATAGCGCAATAAGTGAATGGGTGCGATCATACCAGCACTAATGCACCGGATCCCATCAGAACTCCGCAGTTAAGCGTGCTTGGGCGAGAGTAGTACTAGGATGGGTGACCTCCTGGGAAGTCCTCGTGTTGCACCCTTTTTTTTGCCGAATTCGTAATTTTTATTTGTTTTCGGTTATTTTGAGATGGGAAATGTTTTGGGACGCGTAGATCTCGAAAAAATAACCAATTTGAAAAAAAAAATGTTTAATTCGGACGATCGGGCACAAAGTTACGGCATTTCGAAGGAAATTAGGGGCTGGAAAGGGTATAAATACAAAATAGCGCAATAAGTGAATGGGTGCGATCATACCAGCACTAATGCACCGGATCCCATCAGAACTCCGCAGTTAAGCGTGCTTGGGCGAGAGTAGTACTAGGATGGGTGACCTCCTGGGAAGTCCTCGTGTTGCACCCTTTTTTTTGCCGAATTCGTAATTTTTATTTGTTTTCGGTTATTTTGAGATGGGAAATGTTTTGGGACGCGTAGATCTCGAAAAAATAACCAATTTGAAAAAAAAAATGTTTAATTCGGACGATCGGGCACAAAGTTACGGCATTTCGAAGGAAATTAGGGGCTGGAAAGGGTATAAATACAAAATAGCGCAATAAGTGAATGGGTGCGATCATACCAGCACTAATGCACCGGATCCCATCAGAACTCCGCAGTTAAGCGTGCTTGGGCGAGAGTAGTACTAGGATGGGTGACCTCCTGGGAAGTCCTCGTGTTGCACCCTTTTTTTTGCCGAATTCGTAATTTTTATTTGTTTTCGGTTATTTTGAGATGGGAAATGTTTTGGGACGCGTAGATCTCGAAAAAATAACCAATTTGAAAAAAAAAATGTTTAATTCGGACGATCGGGCACAAAGTTACGGCATTTCGAAGGAAATTAGGGGCTGGAAAGGGTATAAATACAAAATAGCGCAATAAGTGAATGGGTGCGATCATACCAGCACTAATGCACCGGATCCCATCAGAACTCCGCAGTTAAGCGTGCTTGGGCGAGAGTAGTACTAGGATGGGTGACCTCCTGGGAAGTCCTCGTGTTGCACCCTTTTTTTTGCCGAATTCGTAATTTTTATTTGTTTTCGGTTATTTTGAGATGGGAAATGTTTTGGGACGCGTAGATCTCGAAAAAATAACCAATTTGAAAAAAAAAATGTTTAATTCGGACGATCGGGCACAAAGTTACGGCATTTCGAAGGAAATTAGGGGCTGGAAAGGGTATAAATACAAAATAGCGCAATAAGTGAATGGGTGCGATCATACCAGCACTAATGCACCGGATCCCATCAGAACTCCGCAGTTAAGCGTGCTTGGGCGAGAGTAGTACTAGGATGGGTGACCTCCTGGGAAGTCCTCGTGTTGCACCCTTTTTTTTGCCGAATTCGTAATTTTTATTTGTTTTCGGTTATTTTGAGATGGGAAATGTTTTGGGACGCGTAGATCTCGAAAAAATAACCAATTTGAAAAAAAAAATGTTTAATTCGGACGATCGGGCACAAAGTTACGGCATTTCGAAGGAAATTAGGGGCTGGAAAGGGTATAAATACAAAATAGCGCAATAAGTGAATGGGTGCGATCATACCAGCACTAATGCACCGGATCCCATCAGAACTCCGCAGTTAAGCGTGCTTGGGCGAGAGTAGTACTAGGATGGGTGACCTCCTGGGAAGTCCTCGTGTTGCACCCTTTTTTTGCCGAATTCGTAATTTTTATTTGTTTTCGGTTATTTTGAGATGGGAAATGTTTTGGGACGCGTAGATCTCGAAAAAATAACCAATTTGAAAAAAAAAATGTTTAATTCGGACGATCGGGCACAAAGTTACGGCATTTCGAAGGAAATTAGGGGCTGGAAAGGGTATAAATACAAAATAGCGCAATAAGTGAATGGGTGCGATCATACCAGCACTAATGCACCGGATCCCATCAGAACTCCGCAGTTAAGCGTGCTTGGGCGAGAGTAGTACTAGGATGGGTGACCTCCTGGGAAGTCCTCGTGTTGCACCCTTTTTTTTGCCGAATTCGTAATTTTTATTTGTTTTCGGTTATTTTGAGATGGGAAATGTTTTGGGACGCGTAGATCTCGAAAAAATAACCAATTTGAAAAAAAAAATGTTTAATTCGGACGATCGGGCACAAAGTTACGGCATTTCGAAGGAAATTAGGGGCTGGAAAGGGTATAAATACAAAATAGCGCAATAAGTGAATGGGTGCGATCATACCAGCACTAATGCACCGGATCCCATCAGAACTCCGCAGTTAAGCGTGCTTGGGCGAGAGTAGTACTAGGATGGGTGACCTCCTGGGAAGTCCTCGTGTTGCACCCTTTTTTTTGCCGAATTCGTAATTTTTATTTGTTTTCGGTTATTTTGAGATGGGAAATGTTTTGGGACGCGTAGATCTCGAAAAAATAACCAATTTGAAAAAAAAAATGTTTAATTCGGACGATCGGGCACAAAGTTACGGCATTTCGAAGGAAATTAGGGGCTGGAAAGGGTATAAATACAAAATAGCGCAATAAGTGAATGGGTGCGATCATACCAGCACTAATGCACCGGATCCCATCAGAACTCCGCAGTTAAGCGTGCTTGGGCGAGAGTAGTACTAGGATGGGTGACCTCCTGGGAAGTCCTCGTGTTGCACCCTTTTTTTGCCGAATTCGTAATTTTTATTTGTTTTCGGTTATTTTGAGATGGGAAATGTTTTGGGACGCGTAGATCTCGAAAAAATAACCAATTTGAAAAAAAAAATGTTTAATTCGGACGATCGGGCACAAAGTTACGGCATTTCGAAGGAAATTAGGGGCTGGAAAGGGTATAAATACAAAATAGCGCAATAAGTGAATGGGTGCGATCATACCAGCACTAATGCACCGGATCCCATCAGAACTCCGCAGTTAAGCGTGCTTGGGCGAGAGTAGTACTAGGATGGGTGACCTCCTGGGAAGTCCTCGTGTTGCACCCTTTTTTTTGCCGAATTCGTAATTTTTATTTGTTTTCGGTTATTTTGAGATGGGAAATGTTTTGGGACGCGTAGATCTCGAAAAAATAACCAATTTGAAAAAAAAAATGTTTAATTCGGACGATCGGGCACAAAGTTACGGCATTTCGAAGGAAATTAGGGGCTGGAAAGGGTATAAATACAAAATAGCGCAATAAGTGAATGGGTGCGATCATACCAGCACTAATGCACCGGATCCCATCAGAACTCCGCAGTTAAGCGTGCTTGGGCGAGAGTAGTACTAGGATGGGTGACCTCCTGGGAAGTCCTCGTGTTGCACCCTTTTTTTTGCCGAATTCGTAATTTTTATTTGTTTTCGGTTATTTTGAGATGGGAAATGTTTTGGGACGCGTAGATCTCGAAAAAATAACCAATTTGAAAAAAAAAATGTTTAATTCGGACGATCGGGCACAAAGTTACGGCATTTCGAAGGAAATTAGGGGCTGGAAAGGGTATAAATACAAAATAGCGCAATAAGTGAATGGGTGCGATCATACCAGCACTAATGCACCGGATCCCATCAGAACTCCGCAGTTAAGCGTGCTTGGGCGAGAGTAGTACTAGGATGGGTGACCTCCTGGGAAGTCCTCGTGTTGCACCCTTTTTTTGCCGAATTCGTAATTTTTATTTGTTTTCGGTTATTTTGAGATGGGAAATGTTTTGGGACGCGTAGATCTCGAAAAAATAACCAATTTGAAAAAAAAAATGTTTAATTCGGACGATCGGGCACAAAGTTACGGCATTTCGAAGGAAATTAGGGGCTGGAAAGGGTATAAATACAAAATAGCGCAATAAGTGAATGGGTGCGATCATACCAGCACTAATGCACCGGATCCCATCAGAACTCCGCAGTTAAGCGTGCTTGGGCGAGAGTAGTACTAGGATGGGTGACCTCCTGGGAAGTCCTCGTGTTGCACCCTTTTTTTTGCCGAATTCGTAATTTTTATTTGTTTTCGGTTATTTTGAGATGGGAAATGTTTTGGGACGCGTAGATCTCGAAAAAATAACCAATTTGAAAAAAAAAATGTTTAATTCGGACGATCGGGCACAAAGTTACGGCATTTCGAAGGAAATTAGGGGCTGGAAAGGGTATAAATACAAAATAGCGCAATAAGTGAATGGGTGCGATCATACCAGCACTAATGCACCGGATCCCATCAGAACTCCGCAGTTAAGCGTGCTTGGGCGAGAGTAGTACTAGGATGGGTGACCTCCTGGGAAGTCCTCGTGTTGCACCCTTTTTTTTGCCGAATTCGTAATTTTTATTTGTTTTCGGTTATTTTGAGATGGGAAATGTTTTGGGACGCGTAGATCTCGAAAAAATAACCAATTTGAAAAAAAAAATGTTTAATTCGGACGATCGGGCACAAAGTTACGGCATTTCGAAGGAAATTAGGGGCTGGAAAGGGTATAAATACAAAATAGCGCAATAAGTGAATGGGTGCGATCATACCAGCACTAATGCACCGGATCCCATCAGAACTCCGCAGTTAAGCGTGCTTGGGCGAGAGTAGTACTAGGATGGGTGACCTCCTGGGAAGTCCTCGTGTTGCACCCTTTTTTTGCCGAATTCGTAATTTTTATTTGTTTTCGGTTATTTTGAGATGGGAAATGTTTTGGGACGCGTAGATCTCGAAAAAATAACCAATTTGAAAAAAAAAATGTTTAATTCGGACGATCGGGCACAAAGTTACGGCATTTCGAAGGAAATTAGGGGCTGGAAAGGGTATAAATACAAAATAGCGCAATAAGTGAATGGGTGCGATCATACCAGCACTAATGCACCGGATCCCATCAGAACTCCGCAGTTAAGCGTGCTTGGGCGAGAGTAGTACTAGGATGGGTGACCTCCTGGGAAGTCCTCGTGTTGCACCCTTTTTTTGCCGAATTCGTAATTTTTATTTGTTTTCGGTTATTTTGAGATGGGAAATGTTTTGGGACGCGTAGATCTCGAAAAAATAACCAATTTGAAAAAAAAAATGTTTAATTCGGACGATCGGGCACAAAGTTACGGCATTTCGAAGGAAATTAGGGGCTGGAAAGGGTATAAATACAAAATAGCGCAATAAGTGAATGGGTGCGATCATACCAGCACTAATGCACCGGATCCCATCAGAACTCCGCAGTTAAGCGTGCTTGGGCGAGAGTAGTACTAGGATGGGTGACCTCCTGGGAAGTCCTCGTGTTGCACCCTTTTTTTTGCCGAATTCGTAATTTTTATTTGTTTTCGGTTATTTTGAGATGGGAAATGTTTTGGGACGCGTAGATCTCGAAAAAATAACCAATTTGAAAAAAAAAATGTTTAATTCGGACGATCGGGCACAAAGTTACGGCATTTCGAAGGAAATTAGGGGCTGGAAAGGGTATAAATACAAAATAGCGCAATAAGTGAATGGGTGCGATCATACCAGCACTAATGCACCGGATCCCATCAGAACTCCGCAGTTAAGCGTGCTTGGGCGAGAGTAGTACTAGGATGGGTGACCTCCTGGGAAGTCCTCGTGTTGCACCCTTTTTTTTGCCGAATTCGTAATTTTTATTTGTTTTCGGTTATTTTGAGATGGGAAATGTTTTGGGACGCGTAGATCTCGAAAAAATAACCAATTTGAAAAAAAAAATGTTTAATTCGGACGATCGGGCACAAAGTTACGGCATTTCGAAGGAAATTAGGGGCTGGAAAGGGTATAAATACAAAATAGCGCAATAAGTGAATGGGTGCGATCATACCAGCACTAATGCACCGGATCCCATCAGAACTCCGCAGTTAAGCGTGCTTGGGCGAGAGTAGTACTAGGATGGGTGACCTCCTGGGAAGTCCTCGTGTTGCACCCTTTTTTTTGCCGAATTCGTAATTTTTATTTGTTTTCGGTTATTTTGAGATGGGAAATGTTTTGGGACGCGTAGATCTCGAAAAAATAACCAATTTGAAAAAAAAAATGTTTAATTCGGACGATCGGGCACAAAGTTACGGCATTTCGAAGGAAATTAGGGGCTGGAAAGGGTATAAATACAAAATAGCGCAATAAGTGAATGGGTGCGATCATACCAGCACTAATGCACCGGATCCCATCAGAACTCCGCAGTTAAGCGTGCTTGGGCGAGAGTAGTACTAGGATGGGTGACCTCCTGGGAAGTCCTCGTGTTGCACCCTTTTTTTTGCCGAATTCGTAATTTTTATTTGTTTTCGGTTATTTTGAGATGGGAAATGTTTTGGGACGCGTAGATCTCGAAAAAATAACCAATTTGAAAAAAAAAATGTTTAATTCGGACGATCGGGCACAAAGTTACGGCATTTCGAAGGAAATTAGGGGCTGGAAAGGGTATAAATACAAAATAGCGCAATAAGTGAATGGGTGCGATCATACCAGCACTAATGCACCGGATCCCATCAGAACTCCGCAGTTAAGCGTGCTTGGGCGAGAGTAGTACTAGGATGGGTGACCTCCTGGGAAGTCCTCGTGTTGCACCCTTTTTTTTGCCGAATTCGTAATTTTTATTTGTTTTCGGTTATTTTGAGATGGGAAATGTTTTGGGACGCGTAGATCTCGAAAAAATAACCAATTTGAAAAAAAAAATGTTTAATTCGGACGATCGGGCACAAAGTTACGGCATTTCGAAGGAAATTAGGGGCTGGAAAGGGTATAAATACAAAATAGCGCAATAAGTGAATGGGTGCGATCATACCAGCACTAATGCACCGGATCCCATCAGAACTCCGCAGTTAAGCGTGCTTGGGCGAGAGTAGTACTAGGATGGGTGACCTCCTGGGAAGTCCTCGTGTTGCACCCTTTTTTTTGCCGAATTCGTAATTTTTATTTGTTTTCGGTTATTTTGAGATGGGAAATGTTTTGGGACGCGTAGATCTCGAAAAAATAACCAATTTGAAAAAAAAAATGTTTAATTCGGACGATCGGGCACAAAGTTACGGCATTTCGAAGGAAATTAGGGGCTGGAAAGGGTATAAATACAAAATAGCGCAATAAGTGAATGGGTGCGATCATACCAGCACTAATGCACCGGATCCCATCAGAACTCCGCAGTTAAGCGTGCTTGGGCGAGAGTAGTACTAGGATGGGTGACCTCCTGGGAAGTCCTCGTGTTGCACCCTTTTTTTTGCCGAATTCGTAATTTTTATTTGTTTTCGGTTATTTTGAGATGGGAAATGTTTTGGGACGCGTAGATCTCGAAAAAATAACCAATTTGAAAAAAAAAATGTTTAATTCGGACGATCGGGCACAAAGTTACGGCATTTCGAAGGAAATTAGGGGCTGGAAAGGGTATAAATACAAAATAGCGCAATAAGTGAATGGGTGCGATCATACCAGCACTAATGCACCGGATCCCATCAGAACTCCGCAGTTAAGCGTGCTTGGGCGAGAGTAGTACTAGGATGGGTGACCTCCTGGGAAGTCCTCGTGTTGCACCCTTTTTTTTGCCGAATTCGTAATTTTTATTTGTTTTCGGTTATTTTGAGATGGGAAATGTTTTGGGACGCGTAGATCTCGAAAAAATAACCAATTTGAAAAAAAAAATGTTTAATTCGGACGATCGGGCACAAAGTTACGGCATTTCGAAGGAAATTAGGGGCTGGAAAGGGTATAAATACAAAATAGCGCAATAAGTGAATGGGTGCGATCATACCAGCACTAATGCACCGGATCCCATCAGAACTCCGCAGTTAAGCGTGCTTGGGCGAGAGTAGTACTAGGATGGGTGACCTCCTGGGAAGTCCTCGTGTTGCACCCTTTTTTTTGCCGAATTCGTAATTTTTATTTGTTTTCGGTTATTTTGAGATGGGAAATGTTTTGGGACGCGTAGATCTCGAAAAAATAACCAATTTGAAAAAAAAAATGTTTAATTCGGACGATCGGGCACAAAGTTACGGCATTTCGAAGGAAATTAGGGGCTGGAAAGGGTATAAATACAAAATAGCGCAATAAGTGAATGGGTGCGATCATACCAGCACTAATGCACCGGATCCCATCAGAACTCCGCAGTTAAGCGTGCTTGGGCGAGAGTAGTACTAGGATGGGTGACCTCCTGGGAAGTCCTCGTGTTGCACCCTTTTTTTTGCCGAATTCGTAATTTTTATTTGTTTTCGGTTATTTTGAGATGGGAAATGTTTTGGGACGCGTAGATCTCGAAAAAATAACCAATTTGAAAAAAAAAATGTTTAATTCGGACGATCGGGCACAAAGTTACGGCATTTCGAAGGAAATTAGGGGCTGGAAAGGGTATAAATACAAAATAGCGCAATAAGTGAATGGGTGCGATCATACCAGCACTAATGCACCGGATCCCATCAGAACTCCGCAGTTAAGCGTGCTTGGGCGAGAGTAGTACTAGGATGGGTGACCTCCTGGGAAGTCCTCGTGTTGCACCCTTTTTTTTGCCGAATTCGTAATTTTTATTTGTTTTCGGTTATTTTGAGATGGGAAATGTTTTGGGACGCGTAGATCTCGAAAAAATAACCAATTTGAAAAAAAAAATGTTTAATTCGGACGATCGGGCACAAAGTTACGGCATTTCGAAGGAAATTAGGGGCTGGAAAGGGTATAAATACAAAATAGCGCAATAAGTGAATGGGTGCGATCATACCAGCACTAATGCACCGGATCCCATCAGAACTCCGCAGTTAAGCGTGCTTGGGCGAGAGTAGTACTAGGATGGGTGACCTCCTGGGAAGTCCTCGTGTTGCACCCTTTTTTTGCCGAATTCGTAATTTTTATTTGTTTTCGGTTATTTTGAGATGGGAAATGTTTTGGGACGCGTAGATCTCGAAAAAATAACCAATTTGAAAAAAAAAATGTTTAATTCGGACGATCGGGCACAAAGTTACGGCATTTCGAAGGAAATTAGGGGCTGGAAAGGGTATAAATACAAAATAGCGCAATAAGTGAATGGGTGCGATCATACCAGCACTAATGCACCGGATCCCATCAGAACTCCGCAGTTAAGCGTGCTTGGGCGAGAGTAGTACTAGGATGGGTGACCTCCTGGGAAGTCCTCGTGTTGCACCCTTTTTTTTGCCGAATTCGTAATTTTTATTTGTTTTCGGTTATTTTGAGATGGGAAATGTTTTGGGACGCGTAGATCTCGAAAAAATAACCAATTTGAAAAAAAAAATGTTTAATTCGGACGATCGGGCACAAAGTTACGGCATTTCGAAGGAAATTAGGGGCTGGAAAGGGTATAAATACAAAATAGCGCAATAAGTGAATGGGTGCGATCATACCAGCACTAATGCACCGGATCCCATCAGAACTCCGCAGTTAAGCGTGCTTGGGCGAGAGTAGTACTAGGATGGGTGACCTCCTGGGAAGTCCTCGTGTTGCACCCTTTTTTTTGCCGAATTCGTAATTTTTATTTGTTTTCGGTTATTTTGAGATGGGAAATGTTTTGGGACGCGTAGATCTCGAAAAAATAACCAATTTGAAAAAAAAAATGTTTAATTCGGACGATCGGGCACAAAGTTACGGCATTTCGAAGGAAATTAGGGGCTGGAAAGGGTATAAATACAAAATAGCGCAATAAGTGAATGGGTGCGATCATACCAGCACTAATGCACCGGATCCCATCAGAACTCCGCAGTTAAGCGTGCTTGGGCGAGAGTAGTACTAGGATGGGTGACCTCCTGGGAAGTCCTCGTGTTGCACCCTTTTTTTGCCGAATTCGTAATTTTTATTTGTTTTCGGTTATTTTGAGATGGGAAATGTTTTGGGACGCGTAGATCTCGAAAAAATAACCAATTTGAAAAAAAAAATGTTTAATTCGGACGATCGGGCACAAAGTTACGGCATTTCGAAGGAAATTAGGGGCTGGAAAGGGTATAAATACAAAATAGCGCAATAAGTGAATGGGTGCGATCATACCAGCACTAATGCACCGGATCCCATCAGAACTCCGCAGTTAAGCGTGCTTGGGCGAGAGTAGTACTAGGATGGGTGACCTCCTGGGAAGTCCTCGTGTTGCACCCTTTTTTTTGCCGAATTCGTAATTTTTATTTGTTTTCGGTTATTTTGAGATGGGAAATGTTTTGGGACGCGTAGATCTCGAAAAAATAACCAATTTGAAAAAAAAAATGTTTAATTCGGACGATCGGGCACAAAGTTACGGCATTTCGAAGGAAATTAGGGGCTGGAAAGGGTATAAATACAAAATAGCGCAATAAGTGAATGGGTGCGATCATACCAGCACTAATGCACCGGATCCCATCAGAACTCCGCAGTTAAGCGTGCTTGGGCGAGAGTAGTACTAGGATGGGTGACCTCCTGGGAAGTCCTCGTGTTGCACCCTTTTTTTGCCGAATTCGTAATTTTTATTTGTTTTCGGTTATTTTGAGATGGGAAATGTTTTGGGACGCGTAGATCTCGAAAAAATAACCAATTTGAAAAAAAAAATGTTTAATTCGGACGATCGGGCACAAAGTTACGGCATTTCGAAGGAAATTAGGGGCTGGAAAGGGTATAAATACAAAATAGCGCAATAAGTGAATGGGTGCGATCATACCAGCACTAATGCACCGGATCCCATCAGAACTCCGCAGTTAAGCGTGCTTGGGCGAGAGTAGTACTAGGATGGGTGACCTCCTGGGAAGTCCTCGTGTTGCACCCTTTTTTTTGCCGAATTCGTAATTTTTATTTGTTTTCGGTTATTTTGAGATGGGAAATGTTTTGGGACGCGTAGATCTCGAAAAAATAACCAATTTGAAAAAAAAAATGTTTAATTCGGACGATCGGGCACAAAGTTACGGCATTTCGAAGGAAATTAGGGGCTGGAAAGGGTATAAATACAAAATAGCGCAATAAGTGAATGGGTGCGATCATACCAGCACTAATGCACCGGATCCCATCAGAACTCCGCAGTTAAGCGTGCTTGGGCGAGAGTAGTACTAGGATGGGTGACCTCCTGGGAAGTCCTCGTGTTGCACCCTTTTTTTTGCCGAATTCGTAATTTTTATTTGTTTTCGGTTATTTTGAGATGGGAAATGTTTTGGGACGCGTAGATCTCGAAAAAATAACCAATTTGAAAAAAAAAATGTTTAATTCGGACGATCGGGCACAAAGTTACGGCATTTCGAAGGAAATTAGGGGCTGGAAAGGGTATAAATACAAAATAGCGCAATAAGTGAATGGGTGCGATCATACCAGCACTAATGCACCGGATCCCATCAGAACTCCGCAGTTAAGCGTGCTTGGGCGAGAGTAGTACTAGGATGGGTGACCTCCTGGGAAGTCCTCGTGTTGCACCCTTTTTTTGCCGAATTCGTAATTTTTATTTGTTTTCGGTTATTTTGAGATGGGAAATGTTTTGGGACGCGTAGATCTCGAAAAAATAACCAATTTGAAAAAAAAAATGTTTAATTCGGACGATCGGGCACAAAGTTACGGCATTTCGAAGGAAATTAGGGGCTGGAAAGGGTATAAATACAAAATAGCGCAATAAGTGAATGGGTGCGATCATACCAGCACTAATGCACCGGATCCCATCAGAACTCCGCAGTTAAGCGTGCTTGGGCGAGAGTAGTACTAGGATGGGTGACCTCCTGGGAAGTCCTCGTGTTGCACCCTTTTTTTGCCGAATTCGTAATTTTTATTTGTTTTCGGTTATTTTGAGATGGGAAATGTTTTGGGACGCGTAGATCTCGAAAAAATAACCAATTTGAAAAAAAAAATGTTTAATTCGGACGATCGGGCACAAAGTTACGGCATTTCGAAGGAAATTAGGGGCTGGAAAGGGTATAAATACAAAATAGCGCAATAAGTGAATGGGTGCGATCATACCAGCACTAATGCACCGGATCCCATCAGAACTCCGCAGTTAAGCGTGCTTGGGCGAGAGTAGTACTAGGATGGGTGACCTCCTGGGAAGTCCTCGTGTTGCACCCTTTTTTTGCCGAATTCGTAATTTTTATTTGTTTTCGGTTATTTTGAGATGGGAAATGTTTTGGGACGCGTAGATCTCGAAAAAATAACCAATTTGAAAAAAAAAATGTTTAATTCGGACGATCGGGCACAAAGTTACGGCATTTCGAAGGAAATTAGGGGCTGGAAAGGGTATAAATACAAAATAGCGCAATAAGTGAATGGGTGCGATCATACCAGCACTAATGCACCGGATCCCATCAGAACTCCGCAGTTAAGCGTGCTTGGGCGAGAGTAGTACTAGGATGGGTGACCTCCTGGGAAGTCCTCGTGTTGCACCCTTTTTTTGCCGAATTCGTAATTTTTATTTGTTTTCGGTTATTTTGAGATGGGAAATGTTTTGGGACGCGTAGATCTCGAAAAAATAACCAATTTGAAAAAAAAAATGTTTAATTCGGACGATCGGGCACAAAGTTACGGCATTTCGAAGGAAATTAGGGGCTGGAAAGGGTATAAATACAAAATAGCGCAATAAGTGAATGGGTGCGATCATACCAGCACTAATGCACCGGATCCCATCAGAACTCCGCAGTTAAGCGTGCTTGGGCGAGAGTAGTACTAGGATGGGTGACCTCCTGGGAAGTCCTCGTGTTGCACCCTTTTTTTTGCCGAATTCGTAATTTTTATTTGTTTTCGGTTATTTTGAGATGGGAAATGTTTTGGGACGCGTAGATCTCGAAAAAATAACCAATTTGAAAAAAAAAATGTTTAATTCGGACGATCGGGCACAAAGTTACGGCATTTCGAAGGAAATTAGGGGCTGGAAAGGGTATAAATACAAAATAGCGCAATAAGTGAATGGGTGCGATCATACCAGCACTAATGCACCGGATCCCATCAGAACTCCGCAGTTAAGCGTGCTTGGGCGAGAGTAGTACTAGGATGGGTGACCTCCTGGGAAGTCCTCGTGTTGCACCCTTTTTTTTGCCGAATTCGTAATTTTTATTTGTTTTCGGTTATTTTGAGATGGGAAATGTTTTGGGACGCGTAGATCTCGAAAAAATAACCAATTTGAAAAAAAAAATGTTTAATTCGGACGATCGGGCACAAAGTTACGGCATTTCGAAGGAAATTAGGGGCTGGAAAGGGTATAAATACAAAATAGCGCAATAAGTGAATGGGTGCGATCATACCAGCACTAATGCACCGGATCCCATCAGAACTCCGCAGTTAAGCGTGCTTGGGCGAGAGTAGTACTAGGATGGGTGACCTCCTGGGAAGTCCTCGTGTTGCACCCTTTTTTTTGCCGAATTCGTAATTTTTATTTGTTTTCGGTTATTTTGAGATGGGAAATGTTTTGGGACGCGTAGATCTCGAAAAAATAACCAATTTGAAAAAAAAAATGTTTAATTCGGACGATCGGGCACAAAGTTACGGCATTTCGAAGGAAATTAGGGGCTGGAAAGGGTATAAATACAAAATAGCGCAATAAGTGAATGGGTGCGATCATACCAGCACTAATGCACCGGATCCCATCAGAACTCCGCAGTTAAGCGTGCTTGGGCGAGAGTAGTACTAGGATGGGTGACCTCCTGGGAAGTCCTCGTGTTGCACCCTTTTTTTGCCGAATTCGTAATTTTTATTTGTTTTCGGTTATTTTGAGATGGGAAATGTTTTGGGACGCGTAGATCTCGAAAAAATAACCAATTTGAAAAAAAAAATGTTTAATTCGGACGATCGGGCACAAAGTTACGGCATTTCGAAGGAAATTAGGGGCTGGAAAGGGTATAAATACAAAATAGCGCAATAAGTGAATGGGTGCGATCATACCAGCACTAATGCACCGGATCCCATCAGAACTCCGCAGTTAAGCGTGCTTGGGCGAGAGTAGTACTAGGATGGGTGACCTCCTGGGAAGTCCTCGTGTTGCACCCTTTTTTTTGCCGAATTCGTAATTTTTATTTGTTTTCGGTTATTTTGAGATGGGAAATGTTTTGGGACGCGTAGATCTCGAAAAAATAACCAATTTGAAAAAAAAAATGTTTAATTCGGACGATCGGGCACAAAGTTACGGCATTTCGAAGGAAATTAGGGGCTGGAAAGGGTATAAATACAAAATAGCGCAATAAGTGAATGGGTGCGATCATACCAGCACTAATGCACCGGATCCCATCAGAACTCCGCAGTTAAGCGTGCTTGGGCGAGAGTAGTACTAGGATGGGTGACCTCCTGGGAAGTCCTCGTGTTGCACCCTTTTTTTGCCGAATTCGTAATTTTTATTTGTTTTCGGTTATTTTGAGATGGGAAATGTTTTGGGACGCGTAGATCTCGAAAAAATAACCAATTTGAAAAAAAAAATGTTTAATTCGGACGATCGGGCACAAAGTTACGGCATTTCGAAGGAAATTAGGGGCTGGAAAGGGTATAAATACAAAATAGCGCAATAAGTGAATGGGTGCGATCATACCAGCACTAATGCACCGGATCCCATCAGAACTCCGCAGTTAAGCGTGCTTGGGCGAGAGTAGTACTAGGATGGGTGACCTCCTGGGAAGTCCTCGTGTTGCACCCTTTTTTTGCCGAATTCGTAATTTTTATTTGTTTTCGGTTATTTTGAGATGGGAAATGTTTTGGGACGCGTAGATCTCGAAAAAATAACCAATTTGAAAAAAAAAATGTTTAATTCGGACGATCGGGCACAAAGTTACGGCATTTCGAAGGAAATTAGGGGCTGGAAAGGGTATAAATACAAAATAGCGCAATAAGTGAATGGGTGCGATCATACCAGCACTAATGCACCGGATCCCATCAGAACTCCGCAGTTAAGCGTGCTTGGGCGAGAGTAGTACTAGGATGGGTGACCTCCTGGGAAGTCCTCGTGTTGCACCCTTTTTTTTGCCGAATTCGTAATTTTTATTTGTTTTCGGTTATTTTGAGATGGGAAATGTTTTGGGACGCGTAGATCTCGAAAAAATAACCAATTTGAAAAAAAAAATGTTTAATTCGGACGATCGGGCACAAAGTTACGGCATTTCGAAGGAAATTAGGGGCTGGAAAGGGTATAAATACAAAATAGCGCAATAAGTGAATGGGTGCGATCATACCAGCACTAATGCACCGGATCCCATCAGAACTCCGCAGTTAAGCGTGCTTGGGCGAGAGTAGTACTAGGATGGGTGACCTCCTGGGAAGTCCTCGTGTTGCACCCTTTTTTTTGCCGAATTCGTAATTTTTATTTGTTTTCGGTTATTTTGAGATGGGAAATGTTTTGGGACGCGTAGATCTCGAAAAAATAACCAATTTGAAAAAAAAAATGTTTAATTCGGACGATCGGGCACAAAGTTACGGCATTTCGAAGGAAATTAGGGGCTGGAAAGGGTATAAATACAAAATAGCGCAATAAGTGAATGGGTGCGATCATACCAGCACTAATGCACCGGATCCCATCAGAACTCCGCAGTTAAGCGTGCTTGGGCGAGAGTAGTACTAGGATGGGTGACCTCCTGGGAAGTCCTCGTGTTGCACCCTTTTTTTGCCGAATTCGTAATTTTTATTTGTTTTCGGTTATTTTGAGATGGGAAATGTTTTGGGACGCGTAGATCTCGAAAAAATAACCAATTTGAAAAAAAAAATGTTTAATTCGGACGATCGGGCACAAAGTTACGGCATTTCGAAGGAAATTAGGGGCTGGAAAGGGTATAAATACAAAATAGCGCAATAAGTGAATGGGTGCGATCATACCAGCACTAATGCACCGGATCCCATCAGAACTCCGCAGTTAAGCGTGCTTGGGCGAGAGTAGTACTAGGATGGGTGACCTCCTGGGAAGTCCTCGTGTTGCACCCTTTTTTTGCCGAATTCGTAATTTTTATTTGTTTTCGGTTATTTTGAGATGGGAAATGTTTTGGGACGCGTAGATCTCGAAAAAATAACCAATTTGAAAAAAAAAATGTTTAATTCGGACGATCGGGCACAAAGTTACGGCATTTCGAAGGAAATTAGGGGCTGGAAAGGGTATAAATACAAAATAGCGCAATAAGTGAATGGGTGCGATCATACCAGCACTAATGCACCGGATCCCATCAGAACTCCGCAGTTAAGCGTGCTTGGGCGAGAGTAGTACTAGGATGGGTGACCTCCTGGGAAGTCCTCGTGTTGCACCCTTTTTTTGCCGAATTCGTAATTTTTATTTGTTTTCGGTTATTTTGAGATGGGAAATGTTTTGGGACGCGTAGATCTCGAAAAAATAACCAATTTGAAAAAAAAAATGTTTAATTCGGACGATCGGGCACAAAGTTACGGCATTTCGAAGGAAATTAGGGGCTGGAAAGGGTATAAATACAAAATAGCGCAATAAGTGAATGGGTGCGATCATACCAGCACTAATGCACCGGATCCCATCAGAACTCCGCAGTTAAGCGTGCTTGGGCGAGAGTAGTACTAGGATGGGTGACCTCCTGGGAAGTCCTCGTGTTGCACCCTTTTTTTTGCCGAATTCGTAATTTTTATTTGTTTTCGGTTATTTTGAGATGGGAAATGTTTTGGGACGCGTAGATCTCGAAAAAATAACCAATTTGAAAAAAAAAATGTTTAATTCGGACGATCGGGCACAAAGTTACGGCATTTCGAAGGAAATTAGGGGCTGGAAAGGGTATAAATACAAAATAGCGCAATAAGTGAATGGGTGCGATCATACCAGCACTAATGCACCGGATCCCATCAGAACTCCGCAGTTAAGCGTGCTTGGGCGAGAGTAGTACTAGGATGGGTGACCTCCTGGGAAGTCCTCGTGTTGCACCCTTTTTTTGCCGAATTCGTAATTTTTATTTGTTTTCGGTTATTTTGAGATGGGAAATGTTTTGGGACGCGTAGATCTCGAAAAAATAACCAATTTGAAAAAAAAAATGTTTAATTCGGACGATCGGGCACAAAGTTACGGCATTTCGAAGGAAATTAGGGGCTGGAAAGGGTATAAATACAAAATAGCGCAATAAGTGAATGGGTGCGATCATACCAGCACTAATGCACCGGATCCCATCAGAACTCCGCAGTTAAGCGTGCTTGGGCGAGAGTAGTACTAGGATGGGTGACCTCCTGGGAAGTCCTCGTGTTGCACCCTTTTTTTGCCGAATTCGTAATTTTTATTTGTTTTCGGTTATTTTGAGATGGGAAATGTTTTGGGACGCGTAGATCTCGAAAAAATAACCAATTTGAAAAAAAAAATGTTTAATTCGGACGATCGGGCACAAAGTTACGGCATTTCGAAGGAAATTAGGGGCTGGAAAGGGTATAAATACAAAATAGCGCAATAAGTGAATGGGTGCGATCATACCAGCACTAATGCACCGGATCCCATCAGAACTCCGCAGTTAAGCGTGCTTGGGCGAGAGTAGTACTAGGATGGGTGACCTCCTGGGAAGTCCTCGTGTTGCACCCTTTTTTTGCCGAATTCGTAATTTTTATTTGTTTTCGGTTATTTTGAGATGGGAAATGTTTTGGGACGCGTAGATCTCGAAAAAATAACCAATTTGAAAAAAAAAATGTTTAATTCGGACGATCGGGCACAAAGTTACGGCATTTCGAAGGAAATTAGGGGCTGGAAAGGGTATAAATACAAAATAGCGCAATAAGTGAATGGGTGCGATCATACCAGCACTAATGCACCGGATCCCATCAGAACTCCGCAGTTAAGCGTGCTTGGGCGAGAGTAGTACTAGGATGGGTGACCTCCTGGGAAGTCCTCGTGTTGCACCCTTTTTTTGCCGAATTCGTAATTTTTATTTGTTTTCGGTTATTTTGAGATGGGAAATGTTTTGGGACGCGTAGATCTCGAAAAAATAACCAATTTGAAAAAAAAAATGTTTAATTCGGACGATCGGGCACAAAGTTACGGCATTTCGAAGGAAATTAGGGGCTGGAAAGGGTATAAATACAAAATAGCGCAATAAGTGAATGGGTGCGATCATACCAGCACTAATGCACCGGATCCCATCAGAACTCCGCAGTTAAGCGTGCTTGGGCGAGAGTAGTACTAGGATGGGTGACCTCCTGGGAAGTCCTCGTGTTGCACCCTTTTTTTTGCCGAATTCGTAATTTTTATTTGTTTTCGGTTATTTTGAGATGGGAAATGTTTTGGGACGCGTAGATCTCGAAAAAATAACCAATTTGAAAAAAAAAATGTTTAATTCGGACGATCGGGCACAAAGTTACGGCATTTCGAAGGAAATTAGGGGCTGGAAAGGGTATAAATACAAAATAGCGCAATAAGTGAATGGGTGCGATCATACCAGCACTAATGCACCGGATCCCATCAGAACTCCGCAGTTAAGCGTGCTTGGGCGAGAGTAGTACTAGGATGGGTGACCTCCTGGGAAGTCCTCGTGTTGCACCCTTTTTTTGCCGAATTCGTAATTTTTATTTGTTTTCGGTTATTTTGAGATGGGAAATGTTTTGGGACGCGTAGATCTCGAAAAAATAACCAATTTGAAAAAAAAAATGTTTAATTCGGACGATCGGGCACAAAGTTACGGCATTTCGAAGGAAATTAGGGGCTGGAAAGGGTATAAATACAAAATAGCGCAATAAGTGAATGGGTGCGATCATACCAGCACTAATGCACCGGATCCCATCAGAACTCCGCAGTTAAGCGTGCTTGGGCGAGAGTAGTACTAGGATGGGTGACCTCCTGGGAAGTCCTCGTGTTGCACCCTTTTTTTTGCCGAATTCGTAATTTTTATTTGTTTTCGGTTATTTTGAGATGGGAAATGTTTTGGGACGCGTAGATCTCGAAAAAATAACCAATTTGAAAAAAAAAATGTTTAATTCGGACGATCGGGCACAAAGTTACGGCATTTCGAAGGAAATTAGGGGCTGGAAAGGGTATAAATACAAAATAGCGCAATAAGTGAATGGGTGCGATCATACCAGCACTAATGCACCGGATCCCATCAGAACTCCGCAGTTAAGCGTGCTTGGGCGAGAGTAGTACTAGGATGGGTGACCTCCTGGGAAGTCCTCGTGTTGCACCCTTTTTTTGCCGAATTCGTAATTTTTATTTGTTTTCGGTTATTTTGAGATGGGAAATGTTTTGGGACGCGTAGATCTCGAAAAAATAACCAATTTGAAAAAAAAAATGTTTAATTCGGACGATCGGGCACAAAGTTACGGCATTTCGAAGGAAATTAGGGGCTGGAAAGGGTATAAATACAAAATAGCGCAATAAGTGAATGGGTGCGATCATACCAGCACTAATGCACCGGATCCCATCAGAACTCCGCAGTTAAGCGTGCTTGGGCGAGAGTAGTACTAGGATGGGTGACCTCCTGGGAAGTCCTCGTGTTGCACCCTTTTTTTTGCCGAATTCGTAATTTTTATTTGTTTTCGGTTATTTTGAGATGGGAAATGTTTTGGGACGCGTAGATCTCGAAAAAATAACCAATTTGAAAAAAAAAATGTTTAATTCGGACGATCGGGCACAAAGTTACGGCATTTCGAAGGAAATTAGGGGCTGGAAAGGGTATAAATACAAAATAGCGCAATAAGTGAATGGGTGCGATCATACCAGCACTAATGCACCGGATCCCATCAGAACTCCGCAGTTAAGCGTGCTTGGGCGAGAGTAGTACTAGGATGGGTGACCTCCTGGGAAGTCCTCGTGTTGCACCCTTTTTTTTGCCGAATTCGTAATTTTTATTTGTTTTCGGTTATTTTGAGATGGGAAATGTTTTGGGACGCGTAGATCTCGAAAAAATAACCAATTTGAAAAAAAAAATGTTTAATTCGGACGATCGGGCACAAAGTTACGGCATTTCGAAGGAAATTAGGGGCTGGAAAGGGTATAAATACAAAATAGCGCAATAAGTGAATGGGTGCGATCATACCAGCACTAATGCACCGGATCCCATCAGAACTCCGCAGTTAAGCGTGCTTGGGCGAGAGTAGTACTAGGATGGGTGACCTCCTGGGAAGTCCTCGTGTTGCACCCTTTTTTTGCCGAATTCGTAATTTTTATTTGTTTTCGGTTATTTTGAGATGGGAAATGTTTTGGGACGCGTAGATCTCGAAAAAATAACCAATTTGAAAAAAAAAATGTTTAATTCGGACGATCGGGCACAAAGTTACGGCATTTCGAAGGAAATTAGGGGCTGGAAAGGGTATAAATACAAAATAGCGCAATAAGTGAATGGGTGCGATCATACCAGCACTAATGCACCGGATCCCATCAGAACTCCGCAGTTAAGCGTGCTTGGGCGAGAGTAGTACTAGGATGGGTGACCTCCTGGGAAGTCCTCGTGTTGCACCCTTTTTTTGCCGAATTCGTAATTTTTATTTGTTTTCGGTTATTTTGAGATGGGAAATGTTTTGGGACGCGTAGATCTCGAAAAAATAACCAATTTGAAAAAAAAAATGTTTAATTCGGACGATCGGGCACAAAGTTACGGCATTTCGAAGGAAATTAGGGGCTGGAAAGGGTATAAATACAAAATAGCGCAATAAGTGAATGGGTGCGATCATACCAGCACTAATGCACCGGATCCCATCAGAACTCCGCAGTTAAGCGTGCTTGGGCGAGAGTAGTACTAGGATGGGTGACCTCCTGGGAAGTCCTCGTGTTGCACCCTTTTTTTTGCCGAATTCGTAATTTTTATTTGTTTTCGGTTATTTTGAGATGGGAAATGTTTTGGGACGCGTAGATCTCGAAAAAATAACCAATTTGAAAAAAAAAATGTTTAATTCGGACGATCGGGCACAAAGTTACGGCATTTCGAAGGAAATTAGGGGCTGGAAAGGGTATAAATACAAAATAGCGCAATAAGTGAATGGGTGCGATCATACCAGCACTAATGCACCGGATCCCATCAGAACTCCGCAGTTAAGCGTGCTTGGGCGAGAGTAGTACTAGGATGGGTGACCTCCTGGGAAGTCCTCGTGTTGCACCCTTTTTTTGCCGAATTCGTAATTTTTATTTGTTTTCGGTTATTTTGAGATGGGAAATGTTTTGGGACGCGTAGATCTCGAAAAAATAACCAATTTGAAAAAAAAAATGTTTAATTCGGACGATCGGGCACAAAGTTACGGCATTTCGAAGGAAATTAGGGGCTGGAAAGGGTATAAATACAAAATAGCGCAATAAGTGAATGGGTGCGATCATACCAGCACTAATGCACCGGATCCCATCAGAACTCCGCAGTTAAGCGTGCTTGGGCGAGAGTAGTACTAGGATGGGTGACCTCCTGGGAAGTCCTCGTGTTGCACCCTTTTTTTTGCCGAATTCGTAATTTTTATTTGTTTTCGGTTATTTTGAGATGGGAAATGTTTTGGGACGCGTAGATCTCGAAAAAATAACCAATTTGAAAAAAAAAATGTTTAATTCGGACGATCGGGCACAAAGTTACGGCATTTCGAAGGAAATTAGGGGCTGGAAAGGGTATAAATACAAAATAGCGCAATAAGTGAATGGGTGCGATCATACCAGCACTAATGCACCGGATCCCATCAGAACTCCGCAGTTAAGCGTGCTTGGGCGAGAGTAGTACTAGGATGGGTGACCTCCTGGGAAGTCCTCGTGTTGCACCCTTTTTTTTGCCGAATTCGTAATTTTTATTTGTTTTCGGTTATTTTGAGATGGGAAATGTTTTGGGACGCGTAGATCTCGAAAAAATAACCAATTTGAAAAAAAAAATGTTTAATTCGGACGATCGGGCACAAAGTTACGGCATTTCGAAGGAAATTAGGGGCTGGAAAGGGTATAAATACAAAATAGCGCAATAAGTGAATGGGTGCGATCATACCAGCACTAATGCACCGGATCCCATCAGAACTCCGCAGTTAAGCGTGCTTGGGCGAGAGTAGTACTAGGATGGGTGACCTCCTGGGAAGTCCTCGTGTTGCACCCTTTTTTTTGCCGAATTCGTAATTTTTATTTGTTTTCGGTTATTTTGAGATGGGAAATGTTTTGGGACGCGTAGATCTCGAAAAAATAACCAATTTGAAAAAAAAAATGTTTAATTCGGACGATCGGGCACAAAGTTACGGCATTTCGAAGGAAATTAGGGGCTGGAAAGGGTATAAATACAAAATAGCGCAATAAGTGAATGGGTGCGATCATACCAGCACTAATGCACCGGATCCCATCAGAACTCCGCAGTTAAGCGTGCTTGGGCGAGAGTAGTACTAGGATGGGTGACCTCCTGGGAAGTCCTCGTGTTGCACCCTTTTTTTGCCGAATTCGTAATTTTTATTTGTTTTCGGTTATTTTGAGATGGGAAATGTTTTGGGACGCGTAGATCTCGAAAAAATAACCAATTTGAAAAAAAAAATGTTTAATTCGGACGATCGGGCACAAAGTTACGGCATTTCGAAGGAAATTAGGGGCTGGAAAGGGTATAAATACAAAATAGCGCAATAAGTGAATGGGTGCGATCATACCAGCACTAATGCACCGGATCCCATCAGAACTCCGCAGTTAAGCGTGCTTGGGCGAGAGTAGTACTAGGATGGGTGACCTCCTGGGAAGTCCTCGTGTTGCACCCTTTTTTTTGCCGAATTCGTAATTTTTATTTGTTTTCGGTTATTTTGAGATGGGAAATGTTTTGGGACGCGTAGATCTCGAAAAAATAACCAATTTGAAAAAAAAAATGTTTAATTCGGACGATCGGGCACAAAGTTACGGCATTTCGAAGGAAATTAGGGGCTGGAAAGGGTATAAATACAAAATAGCGCAATAAGTGAATGGGTGCGATCATACCAGCACTAATGCACCGGATCCCATCAGAACTCCGCAGTTAAGCGTGCTTGGGCGAGAGTAGTACTAGGATGGGTGACCTCCTGGGAAGTCCTCGTGTTGCACCCTTTTTTTGCCGAATTCGTAATTTTTATTTGTTTTCGGTTATTTTGAGATGGGAAATGTTTTGGGACGCGTAGATCTCGAAAAAATAACCAATTTGAAAAAAAAAATGTTTAATTCGGACGATCGGGCACAAAGTTACGGCATTTCGAAGGAAATTAGGGGCTGGAAAGGGTATAAATACAAAATAGCGCAATAAGTGAATGGGTGCGATCATACCAGCACTAATGCACCGGATCCCATCAGAACTCCGCAGTTAAGCGTGCTTGGGCGAGAGTAGTACTAGGATGGGTGACCTCCTGGGAAGTCCTCGTGTTGCACCCTTTTTTTTGCCGAATTCGTAATTTTTATTTGTTTTCGGTTATTTTGAGATGGGAAATGTTTTGGGACGCGTAGATCTCGAAAAAATAACCAATTTGAAAAAAAAAATGTTTAATTCGGACGATCGGGCACAAAGTTACGGCATTTCGAAGGAAATTAGGGGCTGGAAAGGGTATAAATACAAAATAGCGCAATAAGTGAATGGGTGCGATCATACCAGCACTAATGCACCGGATCCCATCAGAACTCCGCAGTTAAGCGTGCTTGGGCGAGAGTAGTACTAGGATGGGTGACCTCCTGGGAAGTCCTCGTGTTGCACCCTTTTTTTGCCGAATTCGTAATTTTTATTTGTTTTCGGTTATTTTGAGATGGGAAATGTTTTGGGACGCGTAGATCTCGAAAAAATAACCAATTTGAAAAAAAAAATGTTTAATTCGGACGATCGGGCACAAAGTTACGGCATTTCGAAGGAAATTAGGGGCTGGAAAGGGTATAAATACAAAATAGCGCAATAAGTGAATGGGTGCGATCATACCAGCACTAATGCACCGGATCCCATCAGAACTCCGCAGTTAAGCGTGCTTGGGCGAGAGTAGTACTAGGATGGGTGACCTCCTGGGAAGTCCTCGTGTTGCACCCTTTTTTTTGCCGAATTCGTAATTTTTATTTGTTTTCGGTTATTTTGAGATGGGAAATGTTTTGGGACGCGTAGATCTCGAAAAAATAACCAATTTGAAAAAAAAAATGTTTAATTCGGACGATCGGGCACAAAGTTACGGCATTTCGAAGGAAATTAGGGGCTGGAAAGGGTATAAATACAAAATAGCGCAATAAGTGAATGGGTGCGATCATACCAGCACTAATGCACCGGATCCCATCAGAACTCCGCAGTTAAGCGTGCTTGGGCGAGAGTAGTACTAGGATGGGTGACCTCCTGGGAAGTCCTCGTGTTGCACCCTTTTTTTGCCGAATTCGTAATTTTTATTTGTTTTCGGTTATTTTGAGATGGGAAATGTTTTGGGACGCGTAGATCTCGAAAAAATAACCAATTTGAAAAAAAAAATGTTTAATTCGGACGATCGGGCACAAAGTTACGGCATTTCGAAGGAAATTAGGGGCTGGAAAGGGTATAAATACAAAATAGCGCAATAAGTGAATGGGTGCGATCATACCAGCACTAATGCACCGGATCCCATCAGAACTCCGCAGTTAAGCGTGCTTGGGCGAGAGTAGTACTAGGATGGGTGACCTCCTGGGAAGTCCTCGTGTTGCACCCTTTTTTTTGCCGAATTCGTAATTTTTATTTGTTTTCGGTTATTTTGAGATGGGAAATGTTTTGGGACGCGTAGATCTCGAAAAAATAACCAATTTGAAAAAAAAAATGTTTAATTCGGACGATCGGGCACAAAGTTACGGCATTTCGAAGGAAATTAGGGGCTGGAAAGGGTATAAATACAAAATAGCGCAATAAGTGAATGGGTGCGATCATACCAGCACTAATGCACCGGATCCCATCAGAACTCCGCAGTTAAGCGTGCTTGGGCGAGAGTAGTACTAGGATGGGTGACCTCCTGGGAAGTCCTCGTGTTGCACCCTTTTTTTGCCGAATTCGTAATTTTTATTTGTTTTCGGTTATTTTGAGATGGGAAATGTTTTGGGACGCGTAGATCTCGAAAAAATAACCAATTTGAAAAAAAAAATGTTTAATTCGGACGATCGGGCACAAAGTTACGGCATTTCGAAGGAAATTAGGGGCTGGAAAGGGTATAAATACAAAATAGCGCAATAAGTGAATGGGTGCGATCATACCAGCACTAATGCACCGGATCCCATCAGAACTCCGCAGTTAAGCGTGCTTGGGCGAGAGTAGTACTAGGATGGGTGACCTCCTGGGAAGTCCTCGTGTTGCACCCTTTTTTTGCCGAATTCGTAATTTTTATTTGTTTTCGGTTATTTTGAGATGGGAAATGTTTTGGGACGCGTAGATCTCGAAAAAATAACCAATTTGAAAAAAAAAATGTTTAATTCGGACGATCGGGCACAAAGTTACGGCATTTCGAAGGAAATTAGGGGCTGGAAAGGGTATAAATACAAAATAGCGCAATAAGTGAATGGGTGCGATCATACCAGCACTAATGCACCGGATCCCATCAGAACTCCGCAGTTAAGCGTGCTTGGGCGAGAGTAGTACTAGGATGGGTGACCTCCTGGGAAGTCCTCGTGTTGCACCCTTTTTTTGCCGAATTCGTAATTTTTATTTGTTTTCGGTTATTTTGAGATGGGAAATGTTTTGGGACGCGTAGATCTCGAAAAAATAACCAATTTGAAAAAAAAAATGTTTAATTCGGACGATCGGGCACAAAGTTACGGCATTTCGAAGGAAATTAGGGGCTGGAAAGGGTATAAATACAAAATAGCGCAATAAGTGAATGGGTGCGATCATACCAGCACTAATGCACCGGATCCCATCAGAACTCCGCAGTTAAGCGTGCTTGGGCGAGAGTAGTACTAGGATGGGTGACCTCCTGGGAAGTCCTCGTGTTGCACCCTTTTTTTTGCCGAATTCGTAATTTTTATTTGTTTTCGGTTATTTTGAGATGGGAAATGTTTTGGGACGCGTAGATCTCGAAAAAATAACCAATTTGAAAAAAAAAATGTTTAATTCGGACGATCGGGCACAAAGTTACGGCATTTCGAAGGAAATTAGGGGCTGGAAAGGGTATAAATACAAAATAGCGCAATAAGTGAATGGGTGCGATCATACCAGCACTAATGCACCGGATCCCATCAGAACTCCGCAGTTAAGCGTGCTTGGGCGAGAGTAGTACTAGGATGGGTGACCTCCTGGGAAGTCCTCGTGTTGCACCCTTTTTTTGCCGAATTCGTAATTTTTATTTGTTTTCGGTTATTTTGAGATGGGAAATGTTTTGGGACGCGTAGATCTCGAAAAAATAACCAATTTGAAAAAAAAAATGTTTAATTCGGACGATCGGGCACAAAGTTACGGCATTTCGAAGGAAATTAGGGGCTGGAAAGGGTATAAATACAAAATAGCGCAATAAGTGAATGGGTGCGATCATACCAGCACTAATGCACCGGATCCCATCAGAACTCCGCAGTTAAGCGTGCTTGGGCGAGAGTAGTACTAGGATGGGTGACCTCCTGGGAAGTCCTCGTGTTGCACCCTTTTTTTGCCGAATTCGTAATTTTTATTTGTTTTCGGTTATTTTGAGATGGGAAATGTTTTGGGACGCGTAGATCTCGAAAAAATAACCAATTTGAAAAAAAAAATGTTTAATTCGGACGATCGGGCACAAAGTTACGGCATTTCGAAGGAAATTAGGGGCTGGAAAGGGTATAAATACAAAATAGCGCAATAAGTGAATGGGTGCGATCATACCAGCACTAATGCACCGGATCCCATCAGAACTCCGCAGTTAAGCGTGCTTGGGCGAGAGTAGTACTAGGATGGGTGACCTCCTGGGAAGTCCTCGTGTTGCACCCTTTTTTTTGCCGAATTCGTAATTTTTATTTGTTTTCGGTTATTTTGAGATGGGAAATGTTTTGGGACGCGTAGATCTCGAAAAAATAACCAATTTGAAAAAAAAAATGTTTAATTCGGACGATCGGGCACAAAGTTACGGCATTTCGAAGGAAATTAGGGGCTGGAAAGGGTATAAATACAAAATAGCGCAATAAGTGAATGGGTGCGATCATACCAGCACTAATGCACCGGATCCCATCAGAACTCCGCAGTTAAGCGTGCTTGGGCGAGAGTAGTACTAGGATGGGTGACCTCCTGGGAAGTCCTCGTGTTGCACCCTTTTTTTGCCGAATTCGTAATTTTTATTTGTTTTCGGTTATTTTGAGATGGGAAATGTTTTGGGACGCGTAGATCTCGAAAAAATAACCAATTTGAAAAAAAAAATGTTTAATTCGGACGATCGGGCACAAAGTTACGGCATTTCGAAGGAAATTAGGGGCTGGAAAGGGTATAAATACAAAATAGCGCAATAAGTGAATGGGTGCGATCATACCAGCACTAATGCACCGGATCCCATCAGAACTCCGCAGTTAAGCGTGCTTGGGCGAGAGTAGTACTAGGATGGGTGACCTCCTGGGAAGTCCTCGTGTTGCACCCTTTTTTTGCCGAATTCGTAATTTTTATTTGTTTTCGGTTATTTTGAGATGGGAAATGTTTTGGGACGCGTAGATCTCGAAAAAATAACCAATTTGAAAAAAAAAATGTTTAATTCGGACGATCGGGCACAAAGTTACGGCATTTCGAAGGAAATTAGGGGCTGGAAAGGGTATAAATACAAAATAGCGCAATAAGTGAATGGGTGCGATCATACCAGCACTAATGCACCGGATCCCATCAGAACTCCGCAGTTAAGCGTGCTTGGGCGAGAGTAGTACTAGGATGGGTGACCTCCTGGGAAGTCCTCGTGTTGCACCCTTTTTTTTGCCGAATTCGTAATTTTTATTTGTTTTCGGTTATTTTGAGATGGGAAATGTTTTGGGACGCGTAGATCTCGAAAAAATAACCAATTTGAAAAAAAAAATGTTTAATTCGGACGATCGGGCACAAAGTTACGGCATTTCGAAGGAAATTAGGGGCTGGAAAGGGTATAAATACAAAATAGCGCAATAAGTGAATGGGTGCGATCATACCAGCACTAATGCACCGGATCCCATCAGAACTCCGCAGTTAAGCGTGCTTGGGCGAGAGTAGTACTAGGATGGGTGACCTCCTGGGAAGTCCTCGTGTTGCACCCTTTTTTTTGCCGAATTCGTAATTTTTATTTGTTTTCGGTTATTTTGAGATGGGAAATGTTTTGGGACGCGTAGATCTCGAAAAAATAACCAATTTGAAAAAAAAAATGTTTAATTCGGACGATCGGGCACAAAGTTACGGCATTTCGAAGGAAATTAGGGGCTGGAAAGGGTATAAATACAAAATAGCGCAATAAGTGAATGGGTGCGATCATACCAGCACTAATGCACCGGATCCCATCAGAACTCCGCAGTTAAGCGTGCTTGGGCGAGAGTAGTACTAGGATGGGTGACCTCCTGGGAAGTCCTCGTGTTGCACCCTTTTTTTGCCGAATTCGTAATTTTTATTTGTTTTCGGTTATTTTGAGATGGGAAATGTTTTGGGACGCGTAGATCTCGAAAAAATAACCAATTTGAAAAAAAAAATGTTTAATTCGGACGATCGGGCACAAAGTTACGGCATTTCGAAGGAAATTAGGGGCTGGAAAGGGTATAAATACAAAATAGCGCAATAAGTGAATGGGTGCGATCATACCAGCACTAATGCACCGGATCCCATCAGAACTCCGCAGTTAAGCGTGCTTGGGCGAGAGTAGTACTAGGATGGGTGACCTCCTGGGAAGTCCTCGTGTTGCACCCTTTTTTTGCCGAATTCGTAATTTTTATTTGTTTTCGGTTATTTTGAGATGGGAAATGTTTTGGGACGCGTAGATCTCGAAAAAATAACCAATTTGAAAAAAAAAATGTTTAATTCGGACGATCGGGCACAAAGTTACGGCATTTCGAAGGAAATTAGGGGCTGGAAAGGGTATAAATACAAAATAGCGCAATAAGTGAATGGGTGCGATCATACCAGCACTAATGCACCGGATCCCATCAGAACTCCGCAGTTAAGCGTGCTTGGGCGAGAGTAGTACTAGGATGGGTGACCTCCTGGGAAGTCCTCGTGTTGCACCCTTTTTTTTGCCGAATTCGTAATTTTTATTTGTTTTCGGTTATTTTGAGATGGGAAATGTTTTGGGACGCGTAGATCTCGAAAAAATAACCAATTTGAAAAAAAAAATGTTTAATTCGGACGATCGGGCACAAAGTTACGGCATTTCGAAGGAAATTAGGGGCTGGAAAGGGTATAAATACAAAATAGCGCAATAAGTGAATGGGTGCGATCATACCAGCACTAATGCACCGGATCCCATCAGAACTCCGCAGTTAAGCGTGCTTGGGCGAGAGTAGTACTAGGATGGGTGACCTCCTGGGAAGTCCTCGTGTTGCACCCTTTTTTTGCCGAATTCGTAATTTTTATTTGTTTTCGGTTATTTTGAGATGGGAAATGTTTTGGGACGCGTAGATCTCGAAAAAATAACCAATTTGAAAAAAAAAATGTTTAATTCGGACGATCGGGCACAAAGTTACGGCATTTCGAAGGAAATTAGGGGCTGGAAAGGGTATAAATACAAAATAGCGCAATAAGTGAATGGGTGCGATCATACCAGCACTAATGCACCGGATCCCATCAGAACTCCGCAGTTAAGCGTGCTTGGGCGAGAGTAGTACTAGGATGGGTGACCTCCTGGGAAGTCCTCGTGTTGCACCCTTTTTTTGCCGAATTCGTAATTTTTATTTGTTTTCGGTTATTTTGAGATGGGAAATGTTTTGGGACGCGTAGATCTCGAAAAAATAACCAATTTGAAAAAAAAAATGTTTAATTCGGACGATCGGGCACAAAGTTACGGCATTTCGAAGGAAATTAGGGGCTGGAAAGGGTATAAATACAAAATAGCGCAATAAGTGAATGGGTGCGATCATACCAGCACTAATGCACCGGATCCCATCAGAACTCCGCAGTTAAGCGTGCTTGGGCGAGAGTAGTACTAGGATGGGTGACCTCCTGGGAAGTCCTCGTGTTGCACCCTTTTTTTTGCCGAATTCGTAATTTTTATTTGTTTTCGGTTATTTTGAGATGGGAAATGTTTTGGGACGCGTAGATCTCGAAAAAATAACCAATTTGAAAAAAAAAATGTTTAATTCGGACGATCGGGCACAAAGTTACGGCATTTCGAAGGAAATTAGGGGCTGGAAAGGGTATAAATACAAAATAGCGCAATAAGTGAATGGGTGCGATCATACCAGCACTAATGCACCGGATCCCATCAGAACTCCGCAGTTAAGCGTGCTTGGGCGAGAGTAGTACTAGGATGGGTGACCTCCTGGGAAGTCCTCGTGTTGCACCCTTTTTTTTGCCGAATTCGTAATTTTTATTTGTTTTCGGTTATTTTGAGATGGGAAATGTTTTGGGACGCGTAGATCTCGAAAAAATAACCAATTTGAAAAAAAAAATGTTTAATTCGGACGATCGGGCACAAAGTTACGGCATTTCGAAGGAAATTAGGGGCTGGAAAGGGTATAAATACAAAATAGCGCAATAAGTGAATGGGTGCGATCATACCAGCACTAATGCACCGGATCCCATCAGAACTCCGCAGTTAAGCGTGCTTGGGCGAGAGTAGTACTAGGATGGGTGACCTCCTGGGAAGTCCTCGTGTTGCACCCTTTTTTTTGCCGAATTCGTAATTTTTATTTGTTTTCGGTTATTTTGAGATGGGAAATGTTTTGGGACGCGTAGATCTCGAAAAAATAACCAATTTGAAAAAAAAAATGTTTAATTCGGACGATCGGGCACAAAGTTACGGCATTTCGAAGGAAATTAGGGGCTGGAAAGGGTATAAATACAAAATAGCGCAATAAGTGAATGGGTGCGATCATACCAGCACTAATGCACCGGATCCCATCAGAACTCCGCAGTTAAGCGTGCTTGGGCGAGAGTAGTACTAGGATGGGTGACCTCCTGGGAAGTCCTCGTGTTGCACCCTTTTTTTTGCCGAATTCGTAATTTTTATTTGTTTTCGGTTATTTTGAGATGGGAAATGTTTTGGGACGCGTAGATCTCGAAAAAATAACCAATTTGAAAAAAAAAATGTTTAATTCGGACGATCGGGCACAAAGTTACGGCATTTCGAAGGAAATTAGGGGCTGGAAAGGGTATAAATACAAAATAGCGCAATAAGTGAATGGGTGCGATCATACCAGCACTAATGCACCGGATCCCATCAGAACTCCGCAGTTAAGCGTGCTTGGGCGAGAGTAGTACTAGGATGGGTGACCTCCTGGGAAGTCCTCGTGTTGCACCCTTTTTTTTGCCGAATTCGTAATTTTTATTTGTTTTCGGTTATTTTGAGATGGGAAATGTTTTGGGACGCGTAGATCTCGAAAAAATAACCAATTTGAAAAAAAAAATGTTTAATTCGGACGATCGGGCACAAAGTTACGGCATTTCGAAGGAAATTAGGGGCTGGAAAGGGTATAAATACAAAATAGCGCAATAAGTGAATGGGTGCGATCATACCAGCACTAATGCACCGGATCCCATCAGAACTCCGCAGTTAAGCGTGCTTGGGCGAGAGTAGTACTAGGATGGGTGACCTCCTGGGAAGTCCTCGTGTTGCACCCTTTTTTTTGCCGAATTCGTAATTTTTATTTGTTTTCGGTTATTTTGAGATGGGAAATGTTTTGGGACGCGTAGATCTCGAAAAAATAACCAATTTGAAAAAAAAAATGTTTAATTCGGACGATCGGGCACAAAGTTACGGCATTTCGAAGGAAATTAGGGGCTGGAAAGGGTATAAATACAAAATAGCGCAATAAGTGAATGGGTGCGATCATACCAGCACTAATGCACCGGATCCCATCAGAACTCCGCAGTTAAGCGTGCTTGGGCGAGAGTAGTACTAGGATGGGTGACCTCCTGGGAAGTCCTCGTGTTGCACCCTTTTTTTGCCGAATTCGTAATTTTTATTTGTTTTCGGTTATTTTGAGATGGGAAATGTTTTGGGACGCGTAGATCTCGAAAAAATAACCAATTTGAAAAAAAAAATGTTTAATTCGGACGATCGGGCACAAAGTTACGGCATTTCGAAGGAAATTAGGGGCTGGAAAGGGTATAAATACAAAATAGCGCAATAAGTGAATGGGTGCGATCATACCAGCACTAATGCACCGGATCCCATCAGAACTCCGCAGTTAAGCGTGCTTGGGCGAGAGTAGTACTAGGATGGGTGACCTCCTGGGAAGTCCTCGTGTTGCACCCTTTTTTTGCCGAATTCGTAATTTTTATTTGTTTTCGGTTATTTTGAGATGGGAAATGTTTTGGGACGCGTAGATCTCGAAAAAATAACCAATTTGAAAAAAAAAATGTTTAATTCGGACGATCGGGCACAAAGTTACGGCATTTCGAAGGAAATTAGGGGCTGGAAAGGGTATAAATACAAAATAGCGCAATAAGTGAATGGGTGCGATCATACCAGCACTAATGCACCGGATCCCATCAGAACTCCGCAGTTAAGCGTGCTTGGGCGAGAGTAGTACTAGGATGGGTGACCTCCTGGGAAGTCCTCGTGTTGCACCCTTTTTTTGCCGAATTCGTAATTTTTATTTGTTTTCGGTTATTTTGAGATGGGAAATGTTTTGGGACGCGTAGATCTCGAAAAAATAACCAATTTGAAAAAAAAAATGTTTAATTCGGACGATCGGGCACAAAGTTACGGCATTTCGAAGGAAATTAGGGGCTGGAAAGGGTATAAATACAAAATAGCGCAATAAGTGAATGGGTGCGATCATACCAGCACTAATGCACCGGATCCCATCAGAACTCCGCAGTTAAGCGTGCTTGGGCGAGAGTAGTACTAGGATGGGTGACCTCCTGGGAAGTCCTCGTGTTGCACCCTTTTTTTGCCGAATTCGTAATTTTTATTTGTTTTCGGTTATTTTGAGATGGGAAATGTTTTGGGACGCGTAGATCTCGAAAAAATAACCAATTTGAAAAAAAAAATGTTTAATTCGGACGATCGGGCACAAAGTTACGGCATTTCGAAGGAAATTAGGGGCTGGAAAGGGTATAAATACAAAATAGCGCAATAAGTGAATGGGTGCGATCATACCAGCACTAATGCACCGGATCCCATCAGAACTCCGCAGTTAAGCGTGCTTGGGCGAGAGTAGTACTAGGATGGGTGACCTCCTGGGAAGTCCTCGTGTTGCACCCTTTTTTTGCCGAATTCGTAATTTTTATTTGTTTTCGGTTATTTTGAGATGGGAAATGTTTTGGGACGCGTAGATCTCGAAAAAATAACCAATTTGAAAAAAAAAATGTTTAATTCGGACGATCGGGCACAAAGTTACGGCATTTCGAAGGAAATTAGGGGCTGGAAAGGGTATAAATACAAAATAGCGCAATAAGTGAATGGGTGCGATCATACCAGCACTAATGCACCGGATCCCATCAGAACTCCGCAGTTAAGCGTGCTTGGGCGAGAGTAGTACTAGGATGGGTGACCTCCTGGGAAGTCCTCGTGTTGCACCCCTTTTTTGCCGAATTCGTAATTTTTATTTGTTTTCGGTTATTTTGAGATGGGAAATGGTTTGGGACGCGTAGATCTCGAAAAAATAACCAATTTGAAAAAAATATATGTTTAATTCGGACGATCGGGCACAAAGTTACGGCATTTCGAAGGAAATTAGGGGCTGGAAAGGGTATAAATACAAAATAGCGCAATAAGTGAATGGGTGCGATCATACCAGCACTAATGCACCGGATCCCATCAGAACTCCGCAGTTAAGCGTGCTTGGGCGAGAGTAGTACTAGGATGGGTGACCTCCTGGGAAGTCCTCGTGTTGCACCCTTTTTTTTTGCCGAATTCGTAATTTTTATTTGTTTTCGGTTATTTTGAGATGGGAAATGTTTTGGGACGCGTAGATCTCGAAAAAATAACCAATTTGAAAAAAAAAAATGTTTAATTCGGACGATCGGGCACAAAGTTACGGCATTTCGAAGGAAATTAGGGGCTGGAAAGGGTATAAATACAAAATAGCGCAATAAGTGAATGGGTGCGATCATACCAGCACTAATGCACCGGATCCCATCAGAACTCCGCAGTTAAGCGTGCTTGGGCGAGAGTAGTACTAGGATGGGTGACCTCCTGGGAAGTCCTCGTGTTGCACCCTTTTTTTTGCCGAATTCGTAATTTTTATTTGTTTTCGGTTATTTTGAGATGGGAAATGTTTTGGGACGCGTAGATCTCGAAAAAATAACCAATTTGAAAAAAAAAAATGTTTAATTCGGACGATCGGGCACAAAGTTACGGCATTTCGAAGGAAATTAGGGGCTGGAAAGGGTATAAATACAAAATAGCGCAATAAGTGAATGGGTGCGATCATACCAGCACTAATGCACCGGATCCCATCAGAACTCCGCAGTTAAGCGTGCTTGGGCGAGAGTAGTACTAGGATGGGTGACCTCCTGGGAAGTCCTCGTGTTGCACCCTTTTTTTTGCCGAATTCGTAATTTTTATTTGTTTTCGGTTATTTTGAGATGGGAAATGTTTTGGGACGCGTAGATCTCGAAAAAATAACCAATTTGAAAAAAAAAAATGTTTAATTCGGACGATCGGGCACAAAGTTACGGCATTTCGAAGGAAATTAGGGGCTGGAAAGGGTATAAATACAAAATAGCGCAATAAGTGAATGGGTGCGATCATACCAGCACTAATGCACCGGATCCCATCAGAACTCCGCAGTTAAGCGTGCTTGGGCGAGAGTAGTACTAGGATGGGTGACCTCCTGGGAAGTCCTCGTGTTGCACCCCTTTTTTGCCGAATTCGTAATTTTTATTTGTTTTCGGTTATTTTGAGATGGGAAATGGTTTGGGACGCGTAGATCTCGAAAAAATAACCAATTTGAAAAAAATATATGTTTAATTCGGACGATCGGGCACAAAGTTACGGCATTTCGAAGGAAATTAGGGGCTGGAAAGGGTATAAATACAAAATAGCGCAATAAGTGAATGGGTGCGATCATACCAGCACTAATGCACCGGATCCCATCAGAACTCCGCAGTTAAGCGTGCTTGGGCGAGAGTAGTACTAGGATGGGTGACCTCCTGGGAAGTCCTCGTGTTGCACCCTTTTTTTTGCCGAATTCGTAATTTTTATTTGTTTTCGGTTATTTTGAGATGGGAAATGTTTTGGGACGCGTAGATCTCGAAAAAATAACCAATTTGAAAAAAAAAAATGTTTAATTCGGACGATCGGGCACAAAGTTACGGCATTTCGAAGGAAATTAGGGGCTGGAAAGGGTATAAATACAAAATAGCGCAATAAGTGAATGGGTGCGATCATACCAGCACTAATGCACCGGATCCCATCAGAACTCCGCAGTTAAGCGTGCTTGGGCGAGAGTAGTACTAGGATGGGTGACCTCCTGGGAAGTCCTCGTGTTGCACCCTTTTTTTTGCCGAATTCGTAATTTTTATTTGTTTTCGGTTATTTTGAGATGGGAAATGTTTTGGGACGCGTAGATCTCGAAAAAATAACCAATTTGAAAAAAAAAAATGTTTAATTCGGACGATCGGGCACAAAGTTACGGCATTTCGAAGGAAATTAGGGGCTGGAAAGGGTATAAATACAAAATAGCGCAATAAGTGAATGGGTGCGATCATACCAGCACTAATGCACCGGATCCCATCAGAACTCCGCAGTTAAGCGTGCTTGGGCGAGAGTAGTACTAGGATGGGTGACCTCCTGGGAAGTCCTCGTGTTGCACCCTTTTTTTTGCCGAATTCGTAATTTTTATTTGTTTTCGGTTATTTTGAGATGGGAAATGTTTTGGGACGCGTAGATCTCGAAAAAATAACCAATTTGAAAAAAAAAATGTTTAATTCGGACGATCGGGCACAAAGTTACGGCATTTCGAAGGAAATTAGGGGCTGGAAAGGGTATAAATACAAAATAGCGCAATAAGTGAATGGGTGCGATCATACCAGCACTAATGCACCGGATCCCATCAGAACTCCGCAGTTAAGCGTGCTTGGGCGAGAGTAGTACTAGGATGGGTGACCTCCTGGGAAGTCCTCGTGTTGCACCCTTTTTTTTGCCGAATTCGTAATTTTTATTTGTTTTCGGTTATTTTGAGATGGGAAATGTTTTGGGACGCGTAGATCTCGAAAAAATAACCAATTTGAAAAAAAAAAATGTTTAATTCGGACGATCGGGCACAAAGTTACGGCATTTCGAAGGAAATTAGGGGCTGGAAAGGGTATAAATACAAAATAGCGCAATAAGTGAATGGGTGCGATCATACCAGCACTAATGCACCGGATCCCATCAGAACTCCGCAGTTAAGCGTGCTTGGGCGAGAGTAGTACTAGGATGGGTGACCTCCTGGGAAGTCCTCGTGTTGCACCCTTTTTTTTGCCGAATTCGTAATTTTTATTTGTTTTCGGTTATTTTGAGATGGGAAATGTTTTGGGACGCGTAGATCTCGAAAAAATAACCAATTTGAAAAAAAAAAATGTTTAATTCGGACGATCGGGCACAAAGTTACGGCATTTCGAAGGAAATTAGGGGCTGGAAAGGGTATAAATACAAAATAGCGCAATAAGTGAATGGGTGCGATCATACCAGCACTAATGCACCGGATCCCATCAGAACTCCGCAGTTAAGCGTGCTTGGGCGAGAGTAGTACTAGGATGGGTGACCTCCTGGGAAGTCCTCGTGTTGCACCCTTTTTTTTGCCGAATTCGTAATTTTTATTTGTTTTCGGTTATTTTGAGATGGGAAATGTTTTGGGACGCGTAGATCTCGAAAAAATAACCAATTTGAAAAAAAAAAATGTTTAATTCGGACGATCGGGCACAAAGTTACGGCATTTCGAAGGAAATTAGGGGCTGGAAAGGGTATAAATACAAAATAGCGCAATAAGTGAATGGGTGCGATCATACCAGCACTAATGCACCGGATCCCATCAGAACTCCGCAGTTAAGCGTGCTTGGGCGAGAGTAGTACTAGGATGGGTGACCTCCTGGGAAGTCCTCGTGTTGCACCCCTTTTTTGCCGAATTCGTAATTTTTATTTGTTTTCGGTTATTTTGAGATGGGAAATGGTTTGGGACGCGTAGATCTCGAAAAAATAACCAATTTGAAAAAAATATATGTTTAATTCGGACGATCGGGCACAAAGTTACGGCATTTCGAAGGAAATTAGGGGCTGGAAAGGGTATAAATACAAAATAGCGCAATAAGTGAATGGGTGCGATCATACCAGCACTAATGCACCGGATCCCATCAGAACTCCGCAGTTAAGCGTGCTTGGGCGAGAGTAGTACTAGGATGGGTGACCTCCTGGGAAGTCCTCGTGTTGCACCCTTTTTTTTGCCGAATTCGTAATTTTTATTTGTTTTCGGTTATTTTGAGATGGGAAATGTTTTGGGACGCGTAGATCTCGAAAAAATAACCAATTTGAAAAAAAAAAATGTTTAATTCGGACGATCGGGCACAAAGTTACGGCATTTCGAAGGAAATTAGGGGCTGGAAAGGGTATAAATACAAAATAGCGCAATAAGTGAATGGGTGCGATCATACCAGCACTAATGCACCGGATCCCATCAGAACTCCGCAGTTAAGCGTGCTTGGGCGAGAGTAGTACTAGGATGGGTGACCTCCTGGGAAGTCCTCGTGTTGCACCCTTTTTTTTGCCGAATTCGTAATTTTTATTTGTTTTCGGTTATTTTGAGATGGGAAATGTTTTGGGACGCGTAGATCTCGAAAAAATAACCAATTTGAAAAAAAAAAATGTTTAATTCGGACGATCGGGCACAAAGTTACGGCATTTCGAAGGAAATTAGGGGCTGGAAAGGGTATAAATACAAAATAGCGCAATAAGTGAATGGGTGCTGTTTGGGGAGAGTACTTCTAAGATGACTTCCGATTCTGTGTCACCGAATCAGGGCAAGCGGCCTGTGGTCGAGCCTGAGGTCCAGACGGACCATGAAAGTGATGAGATTGAAACATATGTGGCCCCGGATGGGTCCTTCAGAACGAAGCACGCTCGTGCTAAAGATAGAAGAGAGCGGGAAACCAGCCAAGGTGCTCCCAGCAACCCAGCCGGGCAACCGGCCGGTATTGCTCAAACGGTGGAGGGCTCAGCTCCCGTCACCAGAAACGAACTCATGACGTTCATGAATAGTTTCAAGGGTGAGATCAAGAGTCTCATCCGGTCAGCAACCCCAAAGAAGGGTCAACCGGCCAAGAAGCCTTCTGGAAAGAAGGCGGTCAAAGAACGGGTGCCTACCCCTCATCCAAAGCCAAAGGAGGGGGAGGGCTTAAGGTTTGACCCAAGCAGACTCCGTTTTCCTCAAGGGGAGCTGCGAAAGGCCATCCGGCACGTACAGCCGGATGGCTCCAAGAAAACATTCTCAGACGCCCGCACGTTTCTTCAAGAGAAGCGAGGTCAGGCGTCTGCGTCGGCTTCAACGTCGACCTTCCCGGACAGTTTCAATGACGTCTCACAAAGGCGTACGGGAACAAATTCTGGGAGCCAGACGGGCGAAGCTTCCGCCCGGTCTGGACCCCAAGTGATCCAACCTGGTCCATTCGGCACACCGAATGGGTTGGGTGGATCCCCTTTTATATCACCGGGTCTCTTCGGTGGGCAAGTGCAGCAGCCGTACCAGCCTACGGACTGGCAGCTGCGCCTGCTTAATTTGGGGGAACAGCCAACGGCGTTCTCGCCCGAGATAACCCAGGCGGCACAGCCGCCTAAGGTTAAAAATGTCCTGGTGGGGGCCTATGACGGCACCACCAACCCGGAGGACCACCTAATGGCTTACTCTAACCTCATGTATCTTCAGGGGTTAGATGATGCCGTCTGGTGTCGATGCTTCCCGGCTACCCTCAAGGGCATAGCCCAGCGATGGTTTGGTAACTTACCAGCCGGATGCATCAACAACTTTCGAACTTTGGCGTACTTGTTTACGTCAAATTTCTCAATGAATATCCCTGCTAAAAAGACTAGCCTCGACCTAGGGGCAATCCAGCAGGGCGACCGGGAGGGCCTCCGGTCATACGTCAGACGGTTCAATCTGATGAGAATTCAGATTCCGGGACTATCAGACGAAGTGGCCTATACAGACTTCTTTCGAGGTCTGAAGGACGGGTCGACCTTCAAGTTTGACCTCGTCCGGAAGAGGGTTGCTACCCTCCACGAGGCGTTAATTGAAGCTGAAGCCTATATACAGGCGACGGAGCTTTGTGCTGTCAAGCAGCCGTCAGACCCTAAAAAGTCTGACAAAAAAGAGAGCCGGCAGCATTATCAGCCGGCAAGAAAGGAAGAAAAGAGAAAAGGGGTCTGGGCAGCTGACCGATCAGGTCAGCCGGCCCAGAAGATCAGGCGGAAGTCAGAACCGTATGTCCCCAAATACGAGTTCACGAAAGATTGCTCCACCATCCTCCTGGAAATCAAAGACCGGATGTCTCTCGACAAGCCGGCTGAAATGAAAAGTCCTTTGAATAAACGGGACAAGAGCAAGTATTGCCAATACCATAAGGATGTTGGCCACGACACCAATGGCTGCTATAGCCTCAGGCGGTTATTGGACCGTCTGGCAGATGAGGGGGCCCTAAAATCCTACCTACCCAAGGCTAGGGGTAATACCCAGGCCAAGAAAGGGCAGGCGGCAAAAACCGGTCCGGCAAACTCCGAGACGGATGAAGAGACCATCTTCACCATAGCAGGCGGATTTGCCGGAGGGGGTCCCACCATCCGGGGTTCGAAAGACAACATCAGGAAGCTGGTCAACTCAGTGGATGAGGGCCAGGCGTCGAAAGACGTCTTTCCTGAGGTCCTTATTTCTGAAAAGGACCGGGGCAAGGTCAGGCGGCCTCATGACGATCCCATCGTCATCGAATGCAAGGTTGCCAACCAGAAGGTTGGCCGGATCCTAATAGACACCGGGAGCTCGTCTGACCTAATCAGTTACCAGTGCTTGACCAAGCTCAAGTACACATCCGGTAACATGCATCAGGCTCCACACCCCCTAGTCGGTTTTGGGGGTGGAGTAGTGCACCCGGTGGGAAGCATAGACCTTCCAATCCGGCTGGGTGAAAAGGGGGAAGGACGCCACATGATTGTCAAGTTCTTAGTTGTGGAGGAGCTGTCCGCCTACAACATGATATTTGGCCGTCCTACCCTCAACGCATCTAAGGCTGTCGTCGTCCCGTCCCTCATGCTGGTCAAGTTTCAAAGGGATGATGGAACAGTCGGTGCCCTAAGCGGGGACCAGAAGACGGCCAGAGAGTGCTATCTCTCTGACGTCAAGACAACTGTGGGTGCAGCCGGTAATGGCGAGCCCATAGATATTGATAACTGCGACCCAGTAGTCCCGGCTCCAAGGGCAGCCGGTAAGAAAAGAAAGGCGGACCAATTGGCACCCGTCAAAAAAGAAAAATAGCAATCACTAGCCGGGGAAAGGTCAGATGACCAACGACCTCAGCCGGCTGGTGACTGCCTTGATGTCGTCCTGGATGACAGCCGTCCCGAAAGAACGGTCAAGGTAGGGACGGCAGCCTTCGAACGGCTGGGAGAGGGTTTCCTTCAGCTTCTGAAGGAATTCAAGGACCTCTTTGCCTTTGAAGTGGAGGAGATGCCAGGCGTCAGCCCGGATCTTGCTGTCCACAAGCTAGCCGTGGATCCTAAAAAGAAGCCGGTTAGGCAGAAAAAGAGGGATCACGGTGGAGAACGATCTCAAGCGGCAGCGGCTGAGGTCAAAAAGCTGTTGGATGCGGGGTTCATTAGGCAATGCTACTACCCGGATTGGGTGGCAAATGTTGTTCTAGTGAAAAAGCCAAACGGTACTTGGCGGATGTGTGTGGACTACACAGATCTGAACAAAGCGTGCCCAAAAGATAGCTACCCGCTTCCAAAGATCGACAGCCTTGTCGACTCAACAGCCGGTCATGCTCTAATGAGCTTCATGGATGCCTATTCCGGCTTCCATCAAATACCCCTCTGGAAGAAAGATCAGGAGAAGACGGCTTTCGTCACTGATCAGGGGTTATTCTGCTATACGGTGATGCCGTTTGGGTTGAAAAATGCACCGGCTACATTCCAGCGCATGATAAACACTGTTTTTATCAACCAGATTGGCAGGAATGTAGAGGCGTATATCGATGACATGATAGTCAAATCCAAGCTTCAGACGGATCACCTAGCAGACCTGCGAGAAACCTTCACCACACTCAGGCGGCACCGGGTCATGCTTAACCCAAAGAAATGTGTATTCGGTGTTGAGTCTGGGAAGTTTCTCGGATTCTTGATTGACCAAAGAGGTATTGAAGCAAATCCGGAAAAAATACAGGCGGTAATTGACATGAAATCTCCCCGCACTGTTAAAGAGGTCCAGAAGTTGACCGGTTGCCTGGCGGCATTGGGGAGGTTCCTCAGCCGGTCGGGTGACAAATGCCTCTATTTCTTCCAGGCAATCAGGAAGAGGTCAAGGTTCGAATGGGGTGAAGAAGCAGAGGCGGCATTCCAGAGGCTTAAGCAGCACCTGCATTCTTTGCCAAGGCTAGTGAGCCCCCTACCGCGGGAGGTTCTGTATATGTACCTAGCCGTCTCTGATCACGCCCTTAGTGCCGTCCTCCTTGCTGAGAGAGGCGGCATCCAGCTGCCGGTGTATTTCATCAGCCATGTCCTTAAAAATGCTGAACTCCGGTACCCTATGATCGAAAAATTTGGGTTGGCCTTATTTGTGGCAGTTAAGCGGTTGAAGCCTTACTTTTTGGCACATCCGGTTGTAGTGTACACAGATCAGCCGCTCAAACGCACGATGACTGCTATAGAGTCATCCGGCAGAATGATCAAGTGGGCGGTTGAAATACAAAGCCTTGAGATAACTTTTGAACCCAGGCGGGCAGTGAAAGGTCAGGCGTTTGCCGACTTCATTGTCGAGATGACTAGGCCGGTGCAACCGGAAAATCCTGATCAGGTCTGGAAGTTATTTGTAGACGGCAGCTCTACGGTGAACGGCTGTGGTGCAGGTGTTATCTGTCATTCTCCGGAAGGGGATAAGTTTGAATATGCACTACGGTTTAAGTTCCAAGCCTCCAACAATGAGGCAGAGTATGAAGCTCTACTAGCCGGGTTGCGCATGTGTAAGGCAGCCGGTGCAAGAAAAGTTGACGCCTGCTCAGATTCACAGCTGATCGTTAGCCAATACCTTGGTGACTACGAAGCCACCCATCCGGCTATGATCAAATATTTGCAGGCGGTCAAGGAAGAGGCTGGGTCCTTCGATGAGTTTCATCTACGGCAGGTGCCCCGGTCTGAAAACAATCAGGCGGATGCCCTTTCAAAGTTGGCATCATCAGCTTCCTGTGATTCACCTAGGACGGTCTTTTGGGAGGTCATTGAAAAACGAAGTATTCAGGATGATCCCATTGGAGTCCTGGACAGGAGTGCTACCTGGATGGATCCCATCCGGTCTTTCTTGACGGATGGTATTTTACCGGATGACCCATCAGAAGCATCAGCGCTCAAGAAGCGGGCTTCAAGTTTTGTTATGCATCAAGGGGAACTCCTCCGGAAGGGTTACCTGCAGCCGTTTCTGAAATGTGTAACCCCGGCCAGGGGGAGAGAAGTTTTGGAGGACCTGCATGCGGGGTTTTGTGCTTCGCATATCGGCGGCAGGTCCCTGGCCAGAAGAACCAGGCGGCAAGGGTACTTCTGGCCCACTCTTGAAGCGGATGCCATGGATCTAGTAAAGAGATGTGATAAGTGCCAAAAATTCGCCAAATTGATACATCAACCGGCAACAGACCTCACGGCAATCCATAGTCCGGTTCCGTTTGCTAAATGGGGCATGGACATTTTGGGACCTTATACGCCCGCAACAGGCGGCCGCCGCTACATTCTTGTAGCAGTGGACTACTTCACCAAATGGGTTGAGGCAGAAGCGGTAAAAGGGATAAAAACAAAAGACGTAATTTCCTTCATCTGGAGAAACGTCATCACCCGGTTCGGGGTTCCAATGTCCATGGTTTTTGACAACGGACCGCAGTTCGAAACTCCTGTTCTCAAGACCTGGTTGAGAGATCAAGGAATCTCCCATTTCTTTGCGTCCGTTGGCCGTCCTCAGGCAAACGGCCAAGTTGAGGCTTTTAATAAGTTGATCTCAGACGGGATAAAGAAGAAAATAGAAAGAGCCGGGGGCCTATGGGCAGAGGAATTACCTCATGTTCTTTGGGCTATCCGGACAACTGAAAAGGGGGCAACCGGAGAGACCCCATTTCTCATGACATACGGCACTGAAGCAGTTCTCCCCATTGAACATTATGAGCCTACCCTGCGCATAATGTTATATGACGAGGCGGCTAACTGGGAAGCCATGCGGTTGGCATTAGACGCTCTCCCAGAGCGAAGGGGGAATGCTGCCCTGCGTCATGAGATCTACCGTCTGCGTATGACAAGAGCCTACAACAAGCGGGTTCGTAAAAGACCCTTGAAAGAAGGAGATTTTGTGCTTCGCAAAATGGAAGCAACCGGTAGGGCCAATGAACAAGGCAAATTAACCCCAAATTGGGAGGGACCCTACCGGATCTTTGAAGAGGTACGAGACGGCACTTACCGCCTGGAAACCCCGGACGGAAGAAAGTTGCCTAGAACTTGGAATGTAGATAACCTCAAAAAATACTACTTCTAAGTGCTGTACATCTTTTGTAAATTTCCAACGATTAATGAGAATTACATTCAACTTTTGTATACATCCGCCATGTCTTGTGCTTACCACAAGCGGCGTTATAAATTAAAATTTTGCATCCGCCATGTCTTGTGCTTACCACAAGCGGCGTTATAATTTAAATTTTTGCATCCGGTGACACCCATTCGGGTGAATTCATCGAAGAGAACATCTCCCATTTGGGTGGTACATTGTTCTAAGCGATCACACAGGCGGACAAATCCGCCTGACGATCCCTCGCACCAAAAAAGGGCAGGCTAGCAGCCGGCCCACTTTTTGGAAGTACATTGTTCTAAGCGATCACACAGGCGGACAAATCCGCCTGACGATCCCTCGCACCAAAAAAGGGCAGGCTAGCAGCCGGCCCACTTTTTGGAAGTACCACTTAAGGCTGTTTCCAAAACTCAGCCGGTACTAAGTATCGCCGCCTGACTATCTAAGAGAAGGCAGGCCTCAACATTTAGGGGTATGTTTTCAAAATCCCGACCGGTGAATGGACATCCCAACTAGGCGTAGTCCTATTGCGAAGTCCCAACCGGTAATTCAGTATAAACCGACCGGCCCCCGAATCTAATGCGGGCACTTATATGGATAGCCGCCTGGCTTGCAAAGACCAAGACCGCTATCCAGGGGCAATTACCCAGACACCATCCGGTTTAGCTTTGGGATAAAGTTTCTTTGCCTAGCTTGCGAAGACCCAGACGGCAGTTATACCGGTGGGGTCTTCTTGGCCATCCTTGAAGATTTCTTTGCCTAGTTTGCGAAGACCCAGACGGCAGTTATACCGGTGGGGTCTTCTTGGCCATCCTTGAAGATTTCTTTGCCTAGCTTGCGAAGACCCAGACGGCAGTTATACCGGTGGGGTCTTCTTGGCCGTCCTTGAAGATTTCTTTGCCTAGCTTGCGAAGACCCAGACGGCAGTTATACCGGTGGGGTCTTCTTGGCCATCCTTGAAGATTTCTTTGCCTAGTTTGCGAAGACCCAGACGGCAGTTATACCGGTGGGGTCTTCTTGGCCATCCTTGAAGATTTCTTTGCCTAGCTTGCGAAGACCCAGACGGCAGTTATACCGGTGGGGTCTTCTTGGCCATCCTTGAAGATTTCTTTGCCTAGCTTGCGAAGACCCAGACGGCAGTTATACCGGTGGGGTCTTCTTGGCCATCCTTGAAGATTCCTTTGCCTAGCTTGCGAAGACCCAGACGGCAGTTATACCGGTGGGGTCTTCTTGGCCATCCTTGAAGATTTCTTTGCCTAGTTTGCGAAGACCCAGACGGCAGTTTTACCGGTGGGGTCTTCTTGGCTATCCTTGAAATCTTCTTTGCCTAGTTTGCAAAGACCCAAGCGGTAGTGTTACCGGCGGGGTCCTTTTGGTTATCTTCGCAGAAAAGATGTTTAAAAATAATAGCAACAATTCAAGCATTGAAGTGCAGAAACATAAAAGAGGCATTCAAAAGTCAAATGAGAAAAATCAAGTGCATTCAAAAGCCGGCTCAGCCGGTGAAAATGATTATATACAAAACAAAATGTGCAAACCGGCACAGCCGGTGAAAATGTTAATATTCAAAATGAAATATTACAGCTGAGTAGCCCATCTCATCCGGCGCTAGTACAAAATAATGCAAAGTGCGCAGGCCGGGAGGTAGTTGCTACTCGAGGTGAACAGTGAACCGGTCCTCTTCCGGTTGGTTTGGGGCAGGGTCATGTTGAGCGGCCGCGTTGGCTCCAGGAACTTCTTCCTCTTCGGCAGCCTCCGCCTGCCTCCGTGCAATCTCCCCCTTCACCCAATCTTCGTAAGGTCCGGGACCCGGTTCATTCGCCTCCTCGGCGAGAATGGCAAGATCGGAGTATTTGAAGGCGAGTTCCCAGACGGTGAAGTCCGCCTCCGGATGGATTAGGGAAAACGCCCGGTGCATCCGGTTCGCACAATCATGCTCATTCTCTTCGATGAGCCTCTCCTGCTCCGCCTCCAAGGTGGCCTTGAAGTTCTCGCTGGCAGCAGCCGCCTCTTTGAGCAGGCGCGCATTCTCTTTGGCAAGGCGGCCATTTTCAGTCTCCGCCTTGCTCAGCCGTTGGAGGGGCTCTTTCTGTTCCTCCAGCTGTTTGTTGGCATCATTCAGGGACGCCTGCAGTTGATCAACTTGGCTTTTCAGTTGATCAACTTGCTGTTGGAGGGCCTTGGTCTTCTCCGCCTGTTCCATGCGTATAGATTTAGTTTCTAACTCATGCATGTACAAAGAGTATTCAGCAACGCCATGGGCGTCATCAACAGCCCGTTTGCCTCTCCTTACCTCTTCAGCCTTGCGGGTATAAGCTCGCTTGAGCCCCTCAACGCGCAGCATAGCCTGCAAAAATACAGCCGGATCAGTATTGCATATTTAAAGATGTAGGATAATTACCACACGGTTGTTGGAACATACGTCGGCCAGGTCGACCAGCACCCGGTCGGCATTAAAGGAGTTGATCCCTGGGATCGCCTCCTTCTCGTCCCTAGGGACGGCTTTCAGCATGGCCCGGGCATATTGTGCCCCGTCCGGCCAGTGGGGAGAGTTATCTGCACCAGAAACATACGGTGAGAAAGTCGCATAAGCTCTGCCTATTGATTGCCGGCTGATTGGAGAATCCCCCGGCTGCGATCGAGATTGAGAATAAGACTTCACCCGCATGGGCAGGTCAAGCAATGTAAGGTCAAAGTTACCTTTCCGGCCCGAGCGGCCTTCAGAAGGACCGGCGGCCCTCAATGGGGTGGCAGACAGCACTTCCGCCGATCCGGGCCCGCCTGGGGCCTTTATTGATTTGCCGCCGGTGGTAGGCCGGTCGGCAGTTCTCTGCACCTTTGATGCAGGCTCTTGTTGGGTCGGCGGTTGCCTGACCTGTTTATGAAGGGACCGGGGCATCGGCTTCCCGTCCTGAAAACAAGGAGAATATAAGTTGTGGGATGAGAAGATTCAGGTCAACAAAGGTCAGACGGTTATACCTTCTTTGCCGCTTGGGCAGCAAGTTTTTTCTCTAGGTTGGCTTTCCGAATGTCGGCAGCCGACCTAGCCGGTGTCTTATCAGTGGGCAGCATCCTCTTGGCTTCTTCTGCAAAGGCAGCCGCTTGGTTAGAAAAGATAAATAAGCAAGGGAATAAAAGCATCCGGTTTGAAATAAACCGGCTGAGTTCCGAATACATACGTTTATCGAACATGCTGCTTAGACCACAAGCGGACAAGAAGCACTCGTCCCTAAAAAATTCATGTTTGGGCACCCAGTTTCTGGGTACCCTTATTATCTCTCCGGATGAGAGGGTGTCAGGCACTAACTCAAAAAAGCCGGAGTCAAGAATGGTCTCTCTATCATCCTCCGGTACAGGGGGGAGGCGGCACTTGGTCCCCAAGAGTTCCGGTTTCCGGTTGTAGATCCGGAGTTCTCTGTTTTCTGCCTTAGTTGGGGCTTTAACCAAGTAGAACCGGTGCTTCCAGTCCGACCATTTGGATGGCTTGTCCAAGGTCATAAGGTATTTGGGCTGGGTGGTTAAGGTATACCAGGCTCTCCAGCCGCCTGGGCTTCTACTCAAATAATGCATGTGGGCAAACGCCTCCCAGCCGGGGTTGAGACCCTGCATCTCGCAGGCGGCGATGTACCCTAAGATGTTTACCCAAGAGTTGGGAGTTAACTGCCAGAGACCTAGGCCGTATCCCCTAAGAATGGCCTTTATGGTGTTATGGAGAGGAAAGCGGACCCCGGCCAAGAGGGCCGCCTCGTAGCACCCGAACCAGGCGTTTGCGTTCGGCTGCTCGTCCTCCCACCAGATCGTTCCCAGGGCAGCCGGGAATTTTATTGTATAGTCACCCCCCAGCGGCCGCCTTTTGATAAAATCAGGCAGCGCAGCCCGCATGGTCTCCCGGTCCTTAGAAGAGACGGCGATCATGAGAGGATCATTCCTATTGTCCCAAGAGGGTCTCTCCGCCTCCTCGCTATCCTCAGACTCGGTTAAGTAGCTGCTACTGCTACTTTGAATGCGACCGGCGTCAGAGCCGGCTGGGGAGTTGGAGACCTCCTTATCAGCGCCTGCCCGCTCTGTGGTCTCATTGAGGGGAGCAGCCTCCTCATTTAAAATACTATCACTCGGGGTGCTAGGAGTGCCCCCGGGTGAACCTCTCTGCTCTACCCCTCGCTCTACTTCACCGCCTGAAGCCGGGACCTCAAGCGGCTGCCCATCTGAGCTCCCACTTCGGTAGTTGGGATCTCGGGCAGTGGACCGGATTCTGGCCATAGTGTCCTGCACAGACACAGAGTCGGTCGATATGGGTGTTGAAAAAGGGGTGTCCCAAAGAACAGAGGCGGCAGACCCAGTTCTAGACCCAGCCGTTCTAATAAACCGGCTGAGTTCACAGCTAGGTTCCGGGTATGGGTATAAGGGGTCCATCTATTTATGGGACCAATGAACAAAAATGCGAGCAAAAGACTCAAACGGAAATACATGAAAAAGCTAGAAAGAATAGAGACGGTACCTAGAAGAAAGTCTGGAAAATTCTTTGGGATGCTTGCGAAGACACAGGCGGTTCAGAATCCGGCTGGGTTTCTTTGATAACCCTCGCGAAAATCTTTGACTTGCTTGCAACGACCCAGACGGTCTGTAAACCGGTTGCTCTCAACAAATCTCAACCCCGGATGCTCTCAACTCTCAAATTGCCGGCTGCTCTCAACTTCACTGAAATTTTGCAAGGTTTGTAAATGAGGGCTCGGGGGGCATCCTCTCCTATTTATAGGACTTGTCCCAGAAGGTGAAGAGTCGTGATTCTTCGCCTTCTGCTTTTCCCTCCTTCAAAAAGAATTTGAGGAGTTTCAAAAAAAAAAAAAAAAAAAAAAAAAAAAAAAAAAAAAAAAAAAAAAAAAAAAAAAAAAAAAAAACACCTTTCACCGGTGCCACGTGGCACCTTGCCACGTCAGCACCCGTGAGGGGCAAATGTTTGGGGTAAAAATACCCTAAACGCGTGGCCCAATGGCCTAGCGACACGTGGCACCTAGCCATTGGTCAGCAGGGCTCCAATCCCCTGCTGACACGTGTCCTCCAAACCCCTAAAAGGGGAACCATCCCCTCACTATAAATAGTGGGAAGACCCTCATTAATGGGGATGCAAGATCTAGAATCTGAATCTTCATTACACACATTGAAGACTCCTTCTAGAGAGAAACACTTACCCCGAGCAATATTAATTGCGGAATTCTCCCATTACGCGAGAAGTAATCTTTACCTTACTTGCATCCTACCTCCCGTATCTATACTAACTTGATCGTCGGAGGCGGAGCTCCCACCCCCGGGAGTCTTCGTGTTTTTGCAGGCACAGCCGTTGGAAGGGCATTCTTGGAATTGTAACTCTCCCGCAGGACACATCAAAAAACCCCGAAACAGGTGCGATCATACCAGCACTAATGCACCGGATCCCATCAGAACTCCGCAGTTAAGCGTGCTTGGGCGAGAGTAGTACTAGGATGGGTGACCTCCTGGGAAGTCCTCGTGTTGCACCCTTTTTTTTGCCGAATTCGTAATTTTTATTTGTTTTCGGTTATTTTGAGATGGGAAATGTTTTGGGACGCGTAGATCTCGAAAAAATAACCAATTTGAAAAAAAAAATGTTTAATTCGGACGATCGGGCACAAAGTTACGGCATTTCGAAGGAAATTAGGGGCTGGAAAGGGTATAAATACAAAATAGCGCAATAAGTGAATGTGTGCGATCATACCAGCACTAATGCACCGGATCCCATCAGAACTCCGCAGTTAAGCGTGCTTGGGCGAGAGTAGTACTAGGATGGGTGACCTCCTGGGAAGTCCTCGTGTTGCACCCTTTTTTTTGCCGAATTCGTAATTTTTATTTGTTTTCGGTTATTTTGAGATGGGAAATGTTTTGGGACGCGTAGATCTCGAAAAAATAACCAATTTGAAAAAAAAAATGTTTAATTCGGACGATCGGGCACAAAGTTACGGCATTTCGAAGGAAATTAGGGGCTGGAAAGGGTATAAATACAAAATAGCGCAATAAGTGAATGGGTGCGATCATACCAGCACTAATGCACCGGATCCCATCAGAACTCCGCAGTTAAGCGTGCTTGGGCGAGAGTAGTACTAGGATGGGTGACCTCCTGGGAAGTCCTCGTGTTGCACCCTTTTTTTTGCCGAATTCGTAATTTTTATTTGTTTTCGGTTATTTTGAGATGGGAAATGTTTTGGGACGCGTAGATCTCGAAAAAATAACCAATTTGAAAAAAAAAAATGTTTAATTCGGACGATCGGGCACAGAGTTACGGCATTTCGAAGGAAATTAGGGGCTGGAAAGGGTATAAATACAAAATAGCGCAATAAGTGAATGGGTGCGATCATACCAGCACTAATGCACCGGATCCCATCAGAACTCCGCAGTTAAGCGTGCTTGGGCGAGAGTAGTACTAGGATGGGTGACCTCCTGGGAAGTCCTCGTGTTGCACCCTTTTTTTTGCCGAATTCGTAATTTTTATTTGTTTTCGGTTATTTTGAGATGGGAAATGTTTTGGGACGCGTAGATCTCGAAAAAATAATCAATTTGAAAAAAAAAAAATGTTTAATTCGGACGATCGGGCACAAAGTTACGGCATTTCGAAGGAAATTAGGGGCTGGAAAGGGTATAAATACAAAATAGCGCAATAAGTGAATGGGTGCGATCATACCAGCACTAATGCACCGGATCCCATCAGAACTCCGCAGTTAAGCGTGCTTGGGCGAGAGTAGTACTAGGATGGGTGACCTCCTGGGAAGTCCTCGTGTTGCACCCTTTTTTTTGCCGAATTCGTAATTTTTATTTGTTTTCGGTTATTTTGAGATGGGAAATGTTTTGGGACGCGTAGATCTCGAAAAAATAACCAATTTGAAAAAAAAAATGTTTAATTCGGACGATCGGGCACAAAGTTACGGCATTTCGAAGGAAATTAGGGGCTGGAAAGGGTATAAATACAAAATAGCGCAATAAGTGAATGGGTGCGATCATACCAGCACTAATGCACCGGATCCCATCAGAACTCCGCAGTTAAGCGTGCTTGGGCGAGAGTAGTACTAGGATGGGTGACCTCCTGGGAAGTCCTCGTGTTGCACCCTTTTTTTTGCCGAATTCGTAATTTTTATTTGTTTTCGGTTATTTTGAGATGGGAAATGTTTTGGGACGCGTAGATCTCGAAAAAATAACCAATTTGAAAAAAAAAAATGTTTAATTCGGACGATCGGGCACAGAGTTACGGCATTTCGAAGGAAATTAGGGGCTGGAAAGGGTATAAATACAAAATAGCGCAATAAGTGAATGGGTGCGATCATACCAGCACTAATGCACCGGATCCCATCAGAACTCCGCAGTTAAGCGTGCTTGGGCGAGAGTAGTACTAGGATGGGTGACCTCCTGGGAAGTCCTCGTGTTGCACCCTTTTTTTTGCCGAATTCGTAATTTTTATTTGTTTTCGGTTATTTTGAGATGGGAAATGTTTTGGGACGCGTAGATCTCGAAAAAATAACCAATTTGAAAAAAAAAAAATGTTTAATTCGGACGATCGGGCACAAAGTTACGGCATTTCGAAGGAAATTAGGGGCTGGAAAGGGTATAAATACAAAATAGCGCAATAAGTGAATGGGTGCGATCATACCAGCACTAATGCACCGGATCCCATCAGAACTCCGCAGTTAAGCGTGCTTGGGCGAGAGTAGTACTAGGATGGGTGACCTCCTGGGAAGTCCTCGTGTTGCACCCTTTTTTTTGCCGAATTCGTAATTTTTATTTGTTTTCGGTTATTTTGAGATGGGAAATGTTTTGGGACGCGTAGATCTCGAAAAAATAACCAATTTGAAAAAAAAAATGTTTAATTCGGACGATCGGGCACAAAGTTACGGCATTTCGAAGGAAATTAGGGGCTGGAAAGGGTATAAATACAAAATAGCGCAATAAGTGAATGGGTGCGATCATACCAGCACTAATGCACCGGATCCCATCAGAACTCCGCAGTTAAGCGTGCTTGGGCGAGAGTAGTACTAGGATGGGTGACCTCCTGGGAAGTCCTCGTGTTGCACCCTTTTTTTTGCCGAATTCGTAATTTTTATTTGTTTTCGGTTATTTTGAGATGGGAAATGTTTTGGGACGCGTAGATCTCGAAAAAATAACCAATTTGAAAAAAAAAAATGTTTAATTCGGACGATCGGGCACATTGTTACGGCATTTCGAAGGAAATTAGGGGCTGGAAAGGGTATAAATACAAAATAGCGCAATAAGTGAATGGGTGCGATCATACCAGCACTAATGCACCGGATCCCATCAGAACTCCGCAGTTAAGCGTGCTTGGGCGAGAGTAGTACTAGGATGGGTGACCTCCTGGGAAGTCCTCGTGTTGCACCCTTTTTTTTGCCGAATTCGTAATTTTTATTTGTTTTCGGTTATTTTGAGATGGGAAATGTTTTGGGACGCGTAGATCTCGAAAAAATAACCAATTTGAAAAAAAAAATGTTTAATTCGGACGATCGGGCACAAAGTTACGGCATTTCGAAGGAAATTAGGGGCTGGAAAGGGTATAAATACAAAATAGCGCAATAAGTGAATGGGTGCGATCATACCAGCACTAATGCACCGGATCCCATCAGAACTCCGCAGTTAAGCGTGCTTGGGCGAGAGTAGTACTAGGATGGGTGACCTCCTGGGAAGTCCTCGTGTTGCACCCTTTTTTTTGCCGAATTCGTAATTTTTATTTGTTTTCGGTTATTTTGAGATGGGAAATGTTTTGGGACGCGTAGATCTCGAAAAAATAACCAATTTGAAAAAAAAAATGTTTAATTCGGACGATCGGGCACAAAGTTACGGCATTTCGAAGGAAATTAGGGGCTGGAAAGGGTATAAATACAAAATAGCGCAATAAGTGAATGGGTGCGATCATACCAGCACTAATGCACCGGATCCCATCAGAACTCCGCTGTTAAGCGTGCTTGGGCGAGAGTAGTACTAGGATGGGTGACCTCCTGGGAAGTCCTCGTGTTGCACCCTTTTTTTTGCCGAATTCGTAATTTTTATTTGTTTTCGGTTATTTTGAGATGGGAAATGTTTTGGGACGCGTAGATCTCGAAAAAATAACCAATTTGAAAAAAAAAATGTTTAATTCGGACGATCGGGCACAAAGTTACGGCATTTCGAAGGAAATTAGGGGCTGGAAAGGGTATAAATACAAAATAGCGCAATAAGTGAATGGGTGCGATCATACCAGCACTAATGCACCGGATCCCATCAGAACTCCGCAGTTAAGCGTGCTTGGGCGAGAGTAGTACTAGGATGGGTGACCTCCTGGGAAGTCCTCGTGTTGCACCCTTTTTTTTGCCGAATTCGTAATTTTTATTTGTTTTCGGTTATTTTGAGATGGGAAATGTTTTGGGACGCGTAGATCTCGAAAAAATAACCAATTTGAAAAAAAAAATGTTTAATTCGGACGATCGGGCACACAGTTACGGCATTTCGAAGGAAATTAGGGGCTGGAAAGGGTATAAATACAAAATAGCGCAATAAGTGAATGGGTGCGATCATACCAGCACTAATGCACCGGATCCCATCAGAACTCCGCTGTTAAGCGTGCTTGGGCGAGAGTAGTACTAGGATGGGTGACCTCCTGGGAAGTCCTCGTGTTGCACCCTTTTTTTTGCCGAATTCGTAATTTTTATTTGTTTTCGGTTATTTTGAGATGGGAAATGGTGTGGGACGCGTAGATCTCGAAAAAATAACCAATTTGAAAAAAAAAAATGTTTAATTCGGACGATCGGGCACAAAGTTACGGCATTTCGAAGGAAATTAGGGGCTGGAAAGGGTATAAATACAAAATAGCGCAATAAGTGAATGGGTGCGATCATACCAGCACTAATGCACCGGATCCCATCAGAACTCCGCAGTTAAGCGTGCTTGGGCGAGAGTAGTACTAGGATGGGTGACCTCCTGGGAAGTCCTCGTGTTGCACCCTTTTTTTTGCCGAATTCGTAATTTTTATTTGTTTTCGGTTATTTTGAGATGGGAAATGTTTTGGGACGCGTAGATCTCGAAAAAATAACCAATTTGAAAAAAAAAATGTTTAATTCGGACGATCGGGCACACAGTTACGGCATTTCGAAGGAAATTAGGGGCTGGAAAGGGTATAAATACAAAATAGCGCAATAAGTGAATGGGTGCGATCATACCAGCACTAATGCACCGGATCCCATCAGAACTCCGCTGTTAAGCGTGCTTGGGCGAGAGTAGTACTAGGATGGGTGACCTCCTGGGAAGTCCTCGTGTTGCACCCTTTTTTTTGCCGAATTCGTAATTTTTATTTGTTTTCGGTTATTTTGAGATGGGAAATGTTTTGGGACGCGTAGATCTCGAAAAAATAACCAATTTGAAAAAAAAAATGTTTAATTCGGACGATCGGGCACAAAGTTACGGCATTTCGAAGGAAATTAGGGGCTGGAAAGGGTATAAATACAAAATAGCGCAATAAGTGAATGGGTGCGATCATACCAGCACTAATGCACCGGATCCCATCAGAACTCCGCAGTTAAGCGTGCTTGGGCGAGAGTAGTACTAGGATGGGTGACCTCCTGGGAAGTCCTCGTGTTGCACCCTTTTTTTTGCCGAATTCGTAATTTTTATTTGTTTTCGGTTATTTTGAGATGGGAAATGTTTTGGGACGCGTAGATCTCGAAAAAATAACCAATTTGAAAAAAAAAATGTTTAATTCGGACGATCGGGCACAAAGTTACGGCATTTCGAAGGAAATTAGGGGCTGGAAAGGGTATAAATACAAAATAGCGCAATAAGTGAATGGGTGCGATCATACCAGCACTAATGCACCGGATCCCATCAGAACTCCGCAGTTAAGCGTGCTTGGGCGAGAGTAGTACTAGGATGGGTGACCTCCTGGGAAGTCCTCGTGTTGCACCCTTTTTTTTTGCCGAATTCGTAATTTTTATTTGTTTTCGGTTATTTTGAGATGGGAAATGTTTTGGGACGCGTAGATCTCGAAAAAATAACCAATTTGAAAAAAAAAAGGTTTAATTCGGACGATCGGGCACAAAGTTACGGCATTTCGAAGGAAATTAGGGGCTGGAAAGGGTATAAATACAAAATAGCGCAATAAGTGAATGGGTGCGATCATACCAGCACTAATGCACCGGATCCCATCAGAACTCCGCAGTTAAGCGTGCTTGGGCGAGAGTAGTACTAGGATGGGTGACCTCCTGGGAAGTCCTCGTGTTGCACCCTTTTTTTTGCCGAATTCGTAATTTTTATTTGTTTTCGGTTATTTTGAGATGGGAAATGTTTTGGGACGCGTAGATCTCGAAAAAATAACCAATTTGAAAAAAAAAATGTTTAATTCGGACGATCGGGCACAAAGTTACGGCATTTCGAAGGAAATTAGGGGCTGGAAAGGGTATAAATACAAAATAGCGCAATAAGTGAATGGGTGCGATCATACCAGCACTAATGCACCGGATCCCATCAGAACTCCGCAGTTAAGCGTGCTTGGGCGAGAGTAGTACTAGGATGGGTGACCTCCTGGGAAGTCCTCGTGTTGCACCCTTTTTTTTGCCGAATTCGTAATTTTTATTTGTTTTCGGTTATTTTGAGATGGGAAATGTTTTGGGACGCGTAGATCTCGAAAAAATAACCAATTTGAAAAAAAAAATGTTTAATTCGGACGATCGGGCACAAAGTTACGGCATTTCGAAGGAAATTAGGGGCTGGAAAGGGTATAAATACAAAATAGCGCAATAAGTGAATGGGTGCGATCATACCAGCACTAATGCACCGGATCCCATCAGAACTCCGCAGTTAAGCGTGCTTGGGCGAGAGTAGTACTAGGATGGGTGACCTCCTGGGAAGTCCTCGTGTTGCACCCTTTTTTTTTGCCGAATTCGTAATTTTTATTTGTTTTCGGTTATTTTGAGATGGGAAATGTTTTGGGACGCGTAGATCTCGAAAAAATAACCAATTTGAAAAAAAAAATGTTTAATTCGGACGATCGGGCACAAAGTTACGGCATTTCGAAGGAAATTAGGGGCTGGAAAGGGTATAAATACAAAATAGCGCAATAAGTGAATGGGTGCGATCATACCAGCACTAATGCACCGGATCCCATCAGAACTCCGCAGTTAAGCGTGCTTGGGCGAGAGTAGTACTAGGATGGGTGACCTCCTGGGAAGTCCTCGTGTTGCACCCTTTTTTTTGCCGAATTCGTAATTTTTATTTGTTTTCGGTTATTTTGAGATGGGAAATGTTTTGGGACGCGTAGATCTCGAAAAAATAACCAATTTGAAAAAAAAAATGTTTAATTCGGACGATCGGGCACAAAGTTACGGCATTTCGAAGGAAATTAGGGGCTGGAAAGGGTATAAATACAAAATAGCGCAATAAGTGAATGGGTGCGATCATACCAGCACTAATGCACCGGATCCCATCAGAACTCCGCAGTTAAGCGTGCTTGGGCGAGAGTAGTACTAGGATGGGTGACCTCCTGGGAAGTCCTCGTGTTGCACCCTTTTTTTTTGCCGAATTCGTAATTTTTATTTGTTTTCGGTTATTTTGAGATGGGAAATGTTTTGGGACGCGTAGATCTCGAAAAAATAACCAATTTGAAAAAAAAAATGTTTAATTCGGACGATCGGGCACAAAGTTACGGCATTTCGAAGGAAATTAGGGGCTGGAAAGGGTATAAATACAAAATAGCGCAATAAGTGAATGGGTGCGATCATACCAGCACTAATGCACCGGATCCCATCAGAACTCCGCAGTTAAGCGTGCTTGGGCGAGAGTAGTACTAGGATGGGTGACCTCCTGGGAAGTCCTCGTGTTGCACCCTTTTTTTTGCCGAATTCGTAATTTTTATTTGTTTTCGGTTATTTTGAGATGGGAAATGTTTTGGGACGCGTAGATCTCGAAAAAATAACCAATTTGAAAAAAAAAATGTTTAATTCGGACGATCGGGCACAAAGTTACGGCATTTCGAAGGAAATTAGGGGCTGGAAAGGGTATAAATACAAAATAGCGCAATAAGTGAATGGGTGCGATCATACCAGCACTAATGCACCGGATCCCATCAGAACTCCGCAGTTAAGCGTGCTTGGGCGAGAGTAGTACTAGGATGGGTGACCTCCTGGGAAGTCCTCGTGTTGCACCCTTTTTTTTGCCGAATTCGTAATTTTTATTTGTTTTCGGTTATTTTGAGATGGGAAATGTTTTGGGACGCGTAGATCTCGAAAAAATAACCAATTTGAAAAAAAAAAAGTTTAATTCGGACGATCGGGCACAAAGTTACGGCATTTCGAAGGAAATTAGGGGCTGGAAAGGGTATAAATACAAAATAGCGCAATAAGTGAATGGGTGCGATCATACCAGCACTAATGCACCGGATCCCATCAGAACTCCGCAGTTAAGCGTGCTTGGGCGAGAGTAGTACTAGGATGGGTGACCTCCTGGGAAGTCCTCGTGTTGCACCCTTTTTTTTGCCGAATTCGTAATTTTTATTTGTTTTCGGTTATTTTGAGATGGGAAATGTTTTGGGACGCGTAGATCTCGAAAAAATAACCAATTTGAAAAAAAAAAAGTTTAATTCGGACGATCGGGCACAAAGTTACGGCATTTCGAAGGAAATTAGGGGCTGGAAAGGGTATAAATACAAAATAGCGCAATAAGTGAATGGGTGCGATCATACCAGCACTAATGCACCGGATCCCATCAGAACTCCGCAGTTAAGCGTGCTTGGGCGAGAGTAGTACTAGGATGGGTGACCTCCTGGGAAGTCCTCGTGTTGCACCCTTTTTTTTGCCGAATTCGTAATTTTTATTTGTTTTCGGTTATTTTGAGATGGGAAATGTTTTGGGACGCGTAGATCTCGAAAAAATAACCAATTTGAAAAAAAAAAAGGTTTAATTCGGACGATCGGGCACAAAGTTACGGCATTTCGAAGGAAATTAGGGGCTGGAAAGGGTATAAATACAAAATAGCGCAATAAGTGAATGGGTGCGATCATACCAGCACTAATGCACCGGATCCCATCAGAACTCCGCAGTTAAGCGTGCTTGGGCGAGAGTAGTACTAGGATGGGTGACCTCCTGGGAAGTCCTCGTGTTGCACCCTTTTTTTTGCCGAATTCGTAATTTTTATTTGTTTTCGGTTATTTTGAGATGGGAAATGTTTTGGGACGCGTAGATCTCGAAAAAATAACCAATTTGAAAAAAAAAAGTTTAATTCGGACGATCGGGCACAAAGTTACGGCATTTCGAAGGAAATTAGGGGCTGGAAAGGGTATAAATACAAAATAGCGCAATAAGTGAATGGGTGCGATCATACCAGCACTAATGCACCGGATCCCATCAGAACTCCGCAGTTAAGCGTGCTTGGGCGAGAGTAGTACTAGGATGGGTGACCTCCTGGGAAGTCCTCGTGTTGCACCCTTTTTTTTGCCGAATTCGTAATTTTTATTTGTTTTCGGTTATTTTGAGATGGGAAATGTTTTGGGACGCGTAGATCTCGAAAAAATAACCAATTTGAAAAAAAAAATGTTTAATTCGGACGATCGGGCACAAAGTTACGGCATTTCGAAGGAAATTAGGGGCTGGAAAGGGTATAAATACAAAATAGCGCAATAAGTGAATGGGTGCGATCATACCAGCACTAATGCACCGGATCCCATCAGAACTCCGCAGTTAAGCGTGCTTGGGCGAGAGTAGTACTAGGATGGGTGACCTCCTGGGAAGTCCTCGTGTTGCACCCTTTTTTTTGCCGAATTCGTAATTTTTATTTGTTTTCGGTTATTTTGAGATGGGAAATGTTTTGGGACGCGTAGATCTCGAAAAAATAACCAATTTGAAAAAAAAAAGGTTTAATTCGGACGATCGGGCACAAAGTTACGGCATTTCGAAGGAAATTAGGGGCTGGAAAGGGTATAAATACAAAATAGCGCAATAAGTGAATGGGTGCGATCATACCAGCACTAATGCACCGGATCCCATCAGAACTCCGCAGTTAAGCGTGCTTGGGCGAGAGTAGTACTAGGATGGGTGACCTCCTGGGAAGTCCTCGTGTTGCACCCTTTTTTTTGCCGAATTCGTAATTTTTATTTGTTTTCGGTTATTTTGAGATGGGAAATGTTTTGGGACGCGTAGATCTCGAAAAAATAACCAATTTGAAAAAAAAAAGGTTTAATTCGGACGATCGGGCACAAAGTTACGGCATTTCGAAGGAAATTAGGGGCTGGAAAGGGTATAAATACAAAATAGCGCAATAAGTGAATGGGTGCGATCATACCAGCACTAATGCACCGGATCCCATCAGAACTCCGCAGTTAAGCGTGCTTGGGCGAGAGTAGTACTAGGATGGGTGACCTCCTGGGAAGTCCTCGTGTTGCACCCTTTTTTTTGCCGAATTCGTAATTTTTATTTGTTTTCGGTTATTTTGAGATGGGAAATGTTTTGGGACGCGTAGATCTCGAAAAAATAACCAATTTGAAAAAAAAAATGTTTAATTCGGACGATCGGGCACAAAGTTACGGCATTTCGAAGGAAATTAGGGGCTGGAAAGGGTATAAATACAAAATAGCGCAATAAGTGAATGGGTGCGATCATACCAGCACTAATGCACCGGATCCCATCAGAACTCCGCAGTTAAGCGTGCTTGGGCGAGAGTAGTACTAGGATGGGTGACCTCCTGGGAAGTCCTCGTGTTGCACCCTTTTTTTTGCCGAATTCGTAATTTTTATTTGTTTTCGGTTATTTTGAGATGGGAAATGTTTTGGGACGCGTAGATCTCGAAAAAATAACCAATTTGAAAAAAAAAAAGGTTTAATTCGGACGATCGGGCACAAAGTTACGGCATTTCGAAGGAAATTAGGGGCTGGAAAGGGTATAAATACAAAATAGCGCAATAAGTGAATGGGTGCGATCATACCAGCACTAATGCACCGGATCCCATCAGAACTCCGCAGTTAAGCGTGCTTGGGCGAGAGTAGTACTAGGATGGGTGACCTCCTGGGAAGTCCTCGTGTTGCACCCTTTTTTTTGCCGAATTCGTAATTTTTATTTGTTTTCGGTTATTTTGAGATGGGAAATGTTTTGGGACGCGTAGATCTCGAAAAAATAACCAATTTGAAAAAAAAAATGTTTAATTCGGACGATCGGGCACAAAGTTACGGCATTTCGAAGGAAATTAGGGGCTGGAAAGGGTATAAATACAAAATAGCGCAATAAGTGAATGGGTGCGATCATACCAGCACTAATGCACCGGATCCCATCAGAACTCCGCAGTTAAGCGTGCTTGGGCGAGAGTAGTACTAGGATGGGTGACCTCCTGGGAAGTCCTCGTGTTGCACCCTTTTTTTTGCCGAATTCGTAATTTTTATTTGTTTTCGGTTATTTTGAGATGGGAAATGTTTTGGGACGCGTAGATCTCGAAAAAATAACCAATTTGAAAAAAAAAAGGTTTAATTCGGACGATCGGGCACAAAGTTACGGCATTTCGAAGGAAATTAGGGGCTGGAAAGGGTATAAATACAAAATAGCGCAATAAGTGAATGGGTGCGATCATACCAGCACTAATGCACCGGATCCCATCAGAACTCCGCAGTTAAGCGTGCTTGGGCGAGAGTAGTACTAGGATGGGTGACCTCCTGGGAAGTCCTCGTGTTGCACCCTTTTTTTTGCCGAATTCGTAATTTTTATTTGTTTTCGGTTATTTTGAGATGGGAAATGTTTTGGGACGCGTAGATCTCGAAAAAATAACCAATTTGAAAAAAAAAAGGTTTAATTCGGACGATCGGGCACAAAGTTACGGCATTTCGAAGGAAATTAGGGGCTGGAAAGGGTATAAATACAAAATAGCGCAATAAGTGAATGGGTGCGATCATACCAGCACTAATGCACCGGATCCCATCAGAACTCCGCAGTTAAGCGTGCTTGGGCGAGAGTAGTACTAGGATGGGTGACCTCCTGGGAAGTCCTCGTGTTGCACCCTTTTTTTTGCCGAATTCGTAATTTTTATTTGTTTTCGGTTATTTTGAGATGGGAAATGTTTTGGGACGCGTAGATCTCGAAAAAATAACCAATTTGAAAAAAAAAATGTTTAATTCGGACGATCGGGCACAAAGTTACGGCATTTCGAAGGAAATTAGGGGCTGGAAAGGGTATAAATACAAAATAGCGCAATAAGTGAATGGGTGCGATCATACCAGCACTAATGCACCGGATCCCATCAGAACTCCGCAGTTAAGCGTGCTTGGGCGAGAGTAGTACTAGGATGGGTGACCTCCTGGGAAGTCCTCGTGTTGCACCCTTTTTTTTGCCGAATTCGTAATTTTTATTTGTTTTCGGTTATTTTGAGATGGGAAATGTTTTGGGACGCGTAGATCTCGAAAAAATAACCAATTTGAAAAAAAAAATGTTTAATTCGGACGATCGGGCACAAAGTTACGGCATTTCGAAGGAAATTAGGGGCTGGAAAGGGTATAAATACAAAATAGCGCAATAAGTGAATGGGTGCGATCATACCAGCACTAATGCACCGGATCCCATCAGAACTCCGCAGTTAAGCGTGCTTGGGCGAGAGTAGTACTAGGATGGGTGACCTCCTGGGAAGTCCTCGTGTTGCACCCTTTTTTTTGCCGAATTCGTAATTTTTATTTGTTTTCGGTTATTTTGAGATGGGAAATGTTTTGGGACGCGTAGATCTCGAAAAAATAACCAATTTGAAAAAAAAAAGTTTAATTCGGACGATCGGGCACAAAGTTACGGCATTTCGAAGGAAATTAGGGGCTGGAAAGGGTATAAATACAAAATAGCGCAATAAGTGAATGGGTGCGATCATACCAGCACTAATGCACCGGATCCCATCAGAACTCCGCAGTTAAGCGTGCTTGGGCGAGAGTAGTACTAGGATGGGTGACCTCCTGGGAAGTCCTCGTGTTGCACCCTTTTTTTTGCCGAATTCGTAATTTTTATTTGTTTTCGGTTATTTTGAGATGGGAAATGTTTTGGGACGCGTAGATCTCGAAAAAATAACCAATTTGAAAAAAAAAATGTTTAATTCGGACGATCGGGCACAAAGTTACGGCATTTCGAAGGAAATTAGGGGCTGGAAAGGGTATAAATACAAAATAGCGCAATAAGTGAATGGGTGCGATCATACCAGCACTAATGCACCGGATCCCATCAGAACTCCGCAGTTAAGCGTGCTTGGGCGAGAGTAGTACTAGGATGGGTGACCTCCTGGGAAGTCCTCGTGTTGCACCCTTTTTTTTGCCGAATTCGTAATTTTTATTTGTTTTCGGTTATTTTGAGATGGGAAATGTTTTGGGACGCGTAGATCTCGAAAAAATAACCAATTTGAAAAAAAAAAGTTTAATTCGGACGATCGGGCACAAAGTTACGGCATTTCGAAGGAAATTAGGGGCTGGAAAGGGTATAAATACAAAATAGCGCAATAAGTGAATGGGTGCGATCATACCAGCACTAATGCACCGGATCCCATCAGAACTCCGCAGTTAAGCGTGCTTGGGCGAGAGTAGTACTAGGATGGGTGACCTCCTGGGAAGTCCTCGTGTTGCACCCTTTTTTTTGCCGAATTCGTAATTTTTATTTGTTTTCGGTTATTTTGAGATGGGAAATGTTTTGGGACGCGTAGATCTCGAAAAAATAACCAATTTGAAAAAAAAAAGGTTTAATTCGGACGATCGGGCACAAAGTTACGGCATTTCGAAGGAAATTAGGGGCTGGAAAGGGTATAAATACAAAATAGCGCAATAAGTGAATGGGTGCGATCATACCAGCACTAATGCACCGGATCCCATCAGAACTCCGCAGTTAAGCGTGCTTGGGCGAGAGTAGTACTAGGATGGGTGACCTCCTGGGAAGTCCTCGTGTTGCACCCTTTTTTTTGCCGAATTCGTAATTTTTATTTGTTTTCGGTTATTTTGAGATGGGAAATGTTTTGGGACGCGTAGATCTCGAAAAAATAACCAATTTGAAAAAAAAAAAGTTTAATTCGGACGATCGGGCACAAAGTTACGGCATTTCGAAGGAAATTAGGGGCTGGAAAGGGTATAAATACAAAATAGCGCAATAAGTGAATGGGTGCGATCATACCAGCACTAATGCACCGGATCCCATCAGAACTCCGCAGTTAAGCGTGCTTGGGCGAGAGTAGTACTAGGATGGGTGACCTCCTGGGAAGTCCTCGTGTTGCACCCTTTTTTTTGCCGAATTCGTAATTTTTATTTGTTTTCGGTTATTTTGAGATGGGAAATGTTTTGGGACGCGTAGATCTCGAAAAAATAACCAATTTGAAAAAAAAAATGTTTAATTCGGACGATCGGGCACAAAGTTACGGCATTTCGAAGGAAATTAGGGGCTGGAAAGGGTATAAATACAAAATAGCGCAATAAGTGAATGGGTGCGATCATACCAGCACTAATGCACCGGATCCCATCAGAACTCCGCAGTTAAGCGTGCTTGGGCGAGAGTAGTACTAGGATGGGTGACCTCCTGGGAAGTCCTCGTGTTGCACCCTTTTTTTTGCCGAATTCGTAATTTTTATTTGTTTTCGGTTATTTTGAGATGGGAAATGTTTTGGGACGCGTAGATCTCGAAAAAATAACCAATTTGAAAAAAAAAATGTTTAATTCGGACGATCGGGCACAAAGTTACGGCATTTCGAAGGAAATTAGGGGCTGGAAAGGGTATAAATACAAAATAGCGCAATAAGTGAATGGGTGCGATCATACCAGCACTAATGCACCGGATCCCATCAGAACTCCGCAGTTAAGCGTGCTTGGGCGAGAGTAGTACTAGGATGGGTGACCTCCTGGGAAGTCCTCGTGTTGCACCCTTTTTTTTGCCGAATTCGTAATTTTTATTTGTTTTCGGTTATTTTGAGATGGGAAATGTTTTGGGACGCGTAGATCTCGAAAAAATAACCAATTTGAAAAAAAAAATGTTTAATTCGGACGATCGGGCACAAAGTTACGGCATTTCGAAGGAAATTAGGGGCTGGAAAGGGTATAAATACAAAATAGCGCAATAAGTGAATGGGTGCGATCATACCAGCACTAATGCACCGGATCCCATCAGAACTCCGCAGTTAAGCGTGCTTGGGCGAGAGTAGTACTAGGATGGGTGACCTCCTGGGAAGTCCTCGTGTTGCACCCTTTTTTTTGCCGAATTCGTAATTTTTATTTGTTTTCGGTTATTTTGAGATGGGAAATGTTTTGGGACGCGTAGATCTCGAAAAAATAACCAATTTGAAAAAAAAAATGTTTAATTCGGACGATCGGGCACAAAGTTACGGCATTTCGAAGGAAATTAGGGGCTGGAAAGGGTATAAATACAAAATAGCGCAATAAGTGAATGGGTGCGATCATACCAGCACTAATGCACCGGATCCCATCAGAACTCCGCAGTTAAGCGTGCTTGGGCGAGAGTAGTACTAGGATGGGTGACCTCCTGGGAAGTCCTCGTGTTGCACCCTTTTTTTTGCCGAATTCGTAATTTTTATTTGTTTTCGGTTATTTTGAGATGGGAAATGTTTTGGGACGCGTAGATCTCGAAAAAATAACCAATTTGAAAAAAAAAAAGTTTAATTCGGACGATCGGGCACAAAGTTACGGCATTTCGAAGGAAATTAGGGGCTGGAAAGGGTATAAATACAAAATAGCGCAATAAGTGAATGGGTGCGATCATACCAGCACTAATGCACCGGATCCCATCAGAACTCCGCAGTTAAGCGTGCTTGGGCGAGAGTAGTACTAGGATGGGTGACCTCCTGGGAAGTCCTCGTGTTGCACCCTTTTTTTTGCCGAATTCGTAATTTTTATTTGTTTTCGGTTATTTTGAGATGGGAAATGTTTTGGGACGCGTAGATCTCGAAAAAATAACCAATTTGAAAAAAAAAAAGGTTTAATTCGGACGATCGGGCACAAAGTTACGGCATTTCGAAGGAAATTAGGGGCTGGAAAGGGTATAAATACAAAATAGCGCAATAAGTGAATGGGTGCGATCATACCAGCACTAATGCACCGGATCCCATCAGAACTCCGCAGTTAAGCGTGCTTGGGCGAGAGTAGTACTAGGATGGGTGACCTCCTGGGAAGTCCTCGTGTTGCACCCTTTTTTTTGCCGAATTCGTAATTTTTATTTGTTTTCGGTTATTTTGAGATGGGAAATGTTTTGGGACGCGTAGATCTCGAAAAAATAACCAATTTGAAAAAAAAAATGTTTAATTCGGACGATCGGGCACAAAGTTACGGCATTTCGAAGGAAATTAGGGGCTGGAAAGGGTATAAATACAAAATAGCGCAATAAGTGAATGGGTGCGATCATACCAGCACTAATGCACCGGATCCCATCAGAACTCCGCAGTTAAGCGTGCTTGGGCGAGAGTAGTACTAGGATGGGTGACCTCCTGGGAAGTCCTCGTGTTGCACCCTTTTTTTTGCCGAATTCGTAATTTTTATTTGTTTTCGGTTATTTTGAGATGGGAAATGTTTTGGGACGCGTAGATCTCGAAAAAATAACCAATTTGAAAAAAAAAATGTTTAATTCGGACGATCGGGCACAAAGTTACGGCATTTCGAAGGAAATTAGGGGCTGGAAAGGGTATAAATACAAAATAGCGCAATAAGTGAATGGGTGCGATCATACCAGCACTAATGCACCGGATCCCATCAGAACTCCGCAGTTAAGCGTGCTTGGGCGAGAGTAGTACTAGGATGGGTGACCTCCTGGGAAGTCCTCGTGTTGCACCCTTTTTTTTGCCGAATTCGTAATTTTTATTTGTTTTCGGTTATTTTGAGATGGGAAATGTTTTGGGACGCGTAGATCTCGAAAAAATAACCAATTTGAAAAAAAAAATGTTTAATTCGGACGATCGGGCACAAAGTTACGGCATTTCGAAGGAAATTAGGGGCTGGAAAGGGTATAAATACAAAATAGCGCAATAAGTGAATGGGTGCGATCATACCAGCACTAATGCACCGGATCCCATCAGAACTCCGCAGTTAAGCGTGCTTGGGCGAGAGTAGTACTAGGATGGGTGACCTCCTGGGAAGTCCTCGTGTTGCACCCTTTTTTTTGCCGAATTCGTAATTTTTATTTGTTTTCGGTTATTTTGAGATGGGAAATGTTTTGGGACGCGTAGATCTCGAAAAAATAACCAATTTGAAAAAAAAAATGTTTAATTCGGACGATCGGGCACAAAGTTACGGCATTTCGAAGGAAATTAGGGGCTGGAAAGGGTATAAATACAAAATAGCGCAATAAGTGAATGGGTGCGATCATACCAGCACTAATGCACCGGATCCCATCAGAACTCCGCAGTTAAGCGTGCTTGGGCGAGAGTAGTACTAGGATGGGTGACCTCCTGGGAAGTCCTCGTGTTGCACCCTTTTTTTTGCCGAATTCGTAATTTTTATTTGTTTTCGGTTATTTTGAGATGGGAAATGTTTTGGGACGCGTAGATCTCGAAAAAATAACCAATTTGAAAAAAAAAATGTTTAATTCGGACGATCGGGCACAAAGTTACGGCATTTCGAAGGAAATTAGGGGCTGGAAAGGGTATAAATACAAAATAGCGCAATAAGTGAATGGGTGCGATCATACCAGCACTAATGCACCGGATCCCATCAGAACTCCGCAGTTAAGCGTGCTTGGGCGAGAGTAGTACTAGGATGGGTGACCTCCTGGGAAGTCCTCGTGTTGCACCCTTTTTTTTGCCGAATTCGTAATTTTTATTTGTTTTCGGTTATTTTGAGATGGGAAATGTTTTGGGACGCGTAGATCTCGAAAAAATAACCAATTTGAAAAAAAAAATGTTTAATTCGGACGATCGGGCACAAAGTTACGGCATTTCGAAGGAAATTAGGGGCTGGAAAGGGTATAAATACAAAATAGCGCAATAAGTGAATGGGTGCGATCATACCAGCACTAATGCACCGGATCCCATCAGAACTCCGCAGTTAAGCGTGCTTGGGCGAGAGTAGTACTAGGATGGGTGACCTCCTGGGAAGTCCTCGTGTTGCACCCTTTTTTTTGCCGAATTCGTAATTTTTATTTGTTTTCGGTTATTTTGAGATGGGAAATGTTTTGGGACGCGTAGATCTCGAAAAAATAACCAATTTGAAAAAAAAAATGTTTAATTCGGACGATCGGGCACAAAGTTACGGCATTTCGAAGGAAATTAGGGGCTGGAAAGGGTATAAATACAAAATAGCGCAATAAGTGAATGGGTGCGATCATACCAGCACTAATGCACCGGATCCCATCAGAACTCCGCAGTTAAGCGTGCTTGGGCGAGAGTAGTACTAGGATGGGTGACCTCCTGGGAAGTCCTCGTGTTGCACCCTTTTTTTTGCCGAATTCGTAATTTTTATTTGTTTTCGGTTATTTTGAGATGGGAAATGTTTTGGGACGCGTAGATCTCGAAAAAATAACCAATTTGAAAAAAAAAATGTTTAATTCGGACGATCGGGCACAAAGTTACGGCATTTCGAAGGAAATTAGGGGCTGGAAAGGGTATAAATACAAAATAGCGCAATAAGTGAATGGGTGCGATCATACCAGCACTAATGCACCGGATCCCATCAGAACTCCGCAGTTAAGCGTGCTTGGGCGAGAGTAGTACTAGGATGGGTGACCTCCTGGGAAGTCCTCGTGTTGCACCCTTTTTTTTGCCGAATTCGTAATTTTTATTTGTTTTCGGTTATTTTGAGATGGGAAATGTTTTGGGACGCGTAGATCTCGAAAAAATAACCAATTTGAAAAAAAAAAAGTTTAATTCGGACGATCGGGCACAAAGTTACGGCATTTCGAAGGAAATTAGGGGCTGGAAAGGGTATAAATACAAAATAGCGCAATAAGTGAATGGGTGCGATCATACCAGCACTAATGCACCGGATCCCATCAGAACTCCGCAGTTAAGCGTGCTTGGGCGAGAGTAGTACTAGGATGGGTGACCTCCTGGGAAGTCCTCGTGTTGCACCCTTTTTTTTGCCGAATTCGTAATTTTTATTTGTTTTCGGTTATTTTGAGATGGGAAATGTTTTGGGACGCGTAGATCTCGAAAAAATAACCAATTTGAAAAAAAAAATGTTTAATTCGGACGATCGGGCACAAAGTTACGGCATTTCGAAGGAAATTAGGGGCTGGAAAGGGTATAAATACAAAATAGCGCAATAAGTGAATGGGTGCGATCATACCAGCACTAATGCACCGGATCCCATCAGAACTCCGCAGTTAAGCGTGCTTGGGCGAGAGTAGTACTAGGATGGGTGACCTCCTGGGAAGTCCTCGTGTTGCACCCTTTTTTTTGCCGAATTCGTAATTTTTATTTGTTTTCGGTTATTTTGAGATGGGAAATGTTTTGGGACGCGTAGATCTCGAAAAAATAACCAATTTGAAAAAAAAAATGTTTAATTCGGACGATCGGGCACAAAGTTACGGCATTTCGAAGGAAATTAGGGGCTGGAAAGGGTATAAATACAAAATAGCGCAATAAGTGAATGGGTGCGATCATACCAGCACTAATGCACCGGATCCCATCAGAACTCCGCAGTTAAGCGTGCTTGGGCGAGAGTAGTACTAGGATGGGTGACCTCCTGGGAAGTCCTCGTGTTGCACCCTTTTTTTTGCCGAATTCGTAATTTTTATTTGTTTTCGGTTATTTTGAGATGGGAAATGTTTTGGGACGCGTAGATCTCGAAAAAATAACCAATTTGAAAAAAAAAATGTTTAATTCGGACGATCGGGCACAAAGTTACGGCATTTCGAAGGAAATTAGGGGCTGGAAAGGGTATAAATACAAAATAGCGCAATAAGTGAATGGGTGCGATCATACCAGCACTAATGCACCGGATCCCATCAGAACTCCGCAGTTAAGCGTGCTTGGGCGAGAGTAGTACTAGGATGGGTGACCTCCTGGGAAGTCCTCGTGTTGCACCCTTTTTTTTGCCGAATTCGTAATTTTTATTTGTTTTCGGTTATTTTGAGATGGGAAATGTTTTGGGACGCGTAGATCTCGAAAAAATAACCAATTTGAAAAAAAAAATGTTTAATTCGGACGATCGGGCACAAAGTTACGGCATTTCGAAGGAAATTAGGGGCTGGAAAGGGTATAAATACAAAATAGCGCAATAAGTGAATGGGTGCGATCATACCAGCACTAATGCACCGGATCCCATCAGAACTCCGCAGTTAAGCGTGCTTGGGCGAGAGTAGTACTAGGATGGGTGACCTCCTGGGAAGTCCTCGTGTTGCACCCTTTTTTTTGCCGAATTCGTAATTTTTATTTGTTTTCGGTTATTTTGAGATGGGAAATGTTTTGGGACGCGTAGATCTCGAAAAAATAACCAATTTGAAAAAAAAAATGTTTAATTCGGACGATCGGGCACAAAGTTACGGCATTTCGAAGGAAATTAGGGGCTGGAAAGGGTATAAATACAAAATAGCGCAATAAGTGAATGGGTGCGATCATACCAGCACTAATGCACCGGATCCCATCAGAACTCCGCAGTTAAGCGTGCTTGGGCGAGAGTAGTACTAGGATGGGTGACCTCCTGGGAAGTCCTCGTGTTGCACCCTTTTTTTTGCCGAATTCGTAATTTTTATTTGTTTTCGGTTATTTTGAGATGGGAAATGTTTTGGGACGCGTAGATCTCGAAAAAATAACCAATTTGAAAAAAAAAAAGTTTAATTCGGACGATCGGGCACAAAGTTACGGCATTTCGAAGGAAATTAGGGGCTGGAAAGGGTATAAATACAAAATAGCGCAATAAGTGAATGGGTGCGATCATACCAGCACTAATGCACCGGATCCCATCAGAACTCCGCAGTTAAGCGTGCTTGGGCGAGAGTAGTACTAGGATGGGTGACCTCCTGGGAAGTCCTCGTGTTGCACCCTTTTTTTTGCCGAATTCGTAATTTTTATTTGTTTTCGGTTATTTTGAGATGGGAAATGTTTTGGGACGCGTAGATCTCGAAAAAATAACCAATTTGAAAAAAAAAATGTTTAATTCGGACGATCGGGCACAAAGTTACGGCATTTCGAAGGAAATTAGGGGCTGGAAAGGGTATAAATACAAAATAGCGCAATAAGTGAATGGGTGCGATCATACCAGCACTAATGCACCGGATCCCATCAGAACTCCGCAGTTAAGCGTGCTTGGGCGAGAGTAGTACTAGGATGGGTGACCTCCTGGGAAGTCCTCGTGTTGCACCCTTTTTTTTGCCGAATTCGTAATTTTTATTTGTTTTCGGTTATTTTGAGATGGGAAATGTTTTGGGACGCGTAGATCTCGAAAAAATAACCAATTTGAAAAAAAAAAGTTTAATTTCGGACGATCGGGCACAAAGTTACGGCATTTCGAAGGAAATTAGGGGCTGGAAAGGGTATAAATACAAAATAGCGCAATAAGTGAATGGGTGCGATCATACCAGCACTAATGCACCGGATCCCATCAGAACTCCGCAGTTAAGCGTGCTTGGGCGAGAGTAGTACTAGGATGGGTGACCTCCTGGGAAGTCCTCGTGTTGCACCCTTTTTTTTGCCGAATTCGTAATTTTTATTTGTTTTCGGTTATTTTGAGATGGGAAATGTTTTGGGACGCGTAGATCTCGAAAAAATAACCAATTTGAAAAAAAAAATGTTTAATTCGGACGATCGGGCACAAAGTTACGGCATTTCGAAGGAAATTAGGGGCTGGAAAGGGTATAAATACAAAATAGCGCAATAAGTGAATGGGTGCGATCATACCAGCACTAATGCACCGGATCCCATCAGAACTCCGCAGTTAAGCGTGCTTGGGCGAGAGTAGTACTAGGATGGGTGACCTCCTGGGAAGTCCTCGTGTTGCACCCTTTTTTTGCCGAATTCGTAATTTTTATTTGTTTTCGGTTATTTTGAGATGGGAAATGTTTTGGGACGCGTAGATCTCGAAAAAATAACCAATTTGAAAAAAAAAATGTTTAATTCGGACGATCGGGCACAAAGTTACGGCATTTCGAAGGAAATTAGGGGCTGGAAAGGGTATAAATACAAAATAGCGCAATAAGTGAATGGGTGCGATCATACCAGCACTAATGCACCGGATCCCATCAGAACTCCGCAGTTAAGCGTGCTTGGGCGAGAGTAGTACTAGGATGGGTGACCTCCTGGGAAGTCCTCGTGTTGCACCCTTTTTTTTGCCGAATTCGTAATTTTTATTTGTTTTCGGTTATTTTGAGATGGGAAATGTTTTGGGACGCGTAGATCTCGAAAAAATAACCAATTTGAAAAAAAAAATGTTTAATTCGGACGATCGGGCACAAAGTTACGGCATTTCGAAGGAAATTAGGGGCTGGAAAGGGTATAAATACAAAATAGCGCAATAAGTGAATGGGTGCGATCATACCAGCACTAATGCACCGGATCCCATCAGAACTCCGCAGTTAAGCGTGCTTGGGCGAGAGTAGTACTAGGATGGGTGACCTCCTGGGAAGTCCTCGTGTTGCACCCTTTTTTTTGCCGAATTCGTAATTTTTATTTGTTTTCGGTTATTTTGAGATGGGAAATGTTTTGGGACGCGTAGATCTCGAAAAAATAACCAATTTGAAAAAAAAAATGTTTAATTCGGACGATCGGGCACAAAGTTACGGCATTTCGAAGGAAATTAGGGGCTGGAAAGGGTATAAATACAAAATAGCGCAATAAGTGAATGGGTGCGATCATACCAGCACTAATGCACCGGATCCCATCAGAACTCCGCAGTTAAGCGTGCTTGGGCGAGAGTAGTACTAGGATGGGTGACCTCCTGGGAAGTCCTCGTGTTGCACCCTTTTTTTTGCCGAATTCGTAATTTTTATTTGTTTTCGGTTATTTTGAGATGGGAAATGTTTTGGGACGCGTAGATCTCGAAAAAATAACCAATTTGAAAAAAAAAATGTTTAATTCGGACGATCGGGCACAAAGTTACGGCATTTCGAAGGAAATTAGGGGCTGGAAAGGGTATAAATACAAAATAGCGCAATAAGTGAATGGGTGCGATCATACCAGCACTAATGCACCGGATCCCATCAGAACTCCGCAGTTAAGCGTGCTTGGGCGAGAGTAGTACTAGGATGGGTGACCTCCTGGGAAGTCCTCGTGTTGCACCCTTTTTTTTGCCGAATTCGTAATTTTTATTTGTTTTCGGTTATTTTGAGATGGGAAATGTTTTGGGACGCGTAGATCTCGAAAAAATAACCAATTTGAAAAAAAAAATGTTTAATTCGGACGATCGGGCACAAAGTTACGGCATTTCGAAGGAAATTAGGGGCTGGAAAGGGTATAAATACAAAATAGCGCAATAAGTGAATGGGTGCGATCATACCAGCACTAATGCACCGGATCCCATCAGAACTCCGCAGTTAAGCGTGCTTGGGCGAGAGTAGTACTAGGATGGGTGACCTCCTGGGAAGTCCTCGTGTTGCACCCTTTTTTTTGCCGAATTCGTAATTTTTATTTGTTTTCGGTTATTTTGAGATGGGAAATGTTTTGGGACGCGTAGATCTCGAAAAAATAACCAATTTGAAAAAAAAAATTTTAATTCGGACGATCGGGCACAAAGTTACGGCATTTCGAAGGAAATTAGGGGCTGGAAAGGGTATAAATACAAAATAGCGCAATAAGTGAATGGGTGCGATCATACCAGCACTAATGCACCGGATCCCATCAGAACTCCGCAGTTAAGCGTGCTTGGGCGAGAGTAGTACTAGGATGGGTGACCTCCTGGGAAGTCCTCGTGTTGCACCCTTTTTTTTGCCGAATTCGTAATTTTTATTTGTTTTCGGTTATTTTGAGATGGGAAATGTTTTGGGACGCGTAGATCTCGAAAAAATAACCAATTTGAAAAAAAAAATGTTTAATTCGGACGATCGGGCACAAAGTTACGGCATTTCGAAGGAAATTAGGGGCTGGAAAGGGTATAAATACAAAATAGCGCAATAAGTGAATGGGTGCGATCATACCAGCACTAATGCACCGGATCCCATCAGAACTCCGCAGTTAAGCGTGCTTGGGCGAGAGTAGTACTAGGATGGGTGACCTCCTGGGAAGTCCTCGTGTTGCACCCTTTTTTTTGCCGAATTCGTAATTTTTATTTGTTTTCGGTTATTTTGAGATGGGAAATGTTTTGGGACGCGTAGATCTCGAAAAAATAACCAATTTGAAAAAAAAAATGTTTAATTCGGACGATCGGGCACAAAGTTACGGCATTTCGAAGGAAATTAGGGGCTGGAAAGGGTATAAATACAAAATAGCGCAATAAGTGAATGGGTGCGATCATACCAGCACTAATGCACCGGATCCCATCAGAACTCCGCAGTTAAGCGTGCTTGGGCGAGAGTAGTACTAGGATGGGTGACCTCCTGGGAAGTCCTCGTGTTGCACCCTTTTTTTTGCCGAATTCGTAATTTTTATTTGTTTTCGGTTATTTTGAGATGGGAAATGTTTTGGGACGCGTAGATCTCGAAAAAATAACCAATTTGAAAAAAAAAATGTTTAATTCGGACGATCGGGCACAAAGTTACGGCATTTCGAAGGAAATTAGGGGCTGGAAAGGGTATAAATACAAAATAGCGCAATAAGTGAATGGGTGCGATCATACCAGCACTAATGCACCGGATCCCATCAGAACTCCGCAGTTAAGCGTGCTTGGGCGAGAGTAGTACTAGGATGGGTGACCTCCTGGGAAGTCCTCGTGTTGCACCCTTTTTTTTGCCGAATTCGTAATTTTTATTTGTTTTCGGTTATTTTGAGATGGGAAATGTTTTGGGACGCGTAGATCTCGAAAAAATAACCAATTTGAAAAAAAAAAAGTTTAATTCGGACGATCGGGCACAAAGTTACGGCATTTCGAAGGAAATTAGGGGCTGGAAAGGGTATAAATACAAAATAGCGCAATAAGTGAATGGGTGCGATCATACCAGCACTAATGCACCGGATCCCATCAGAACTCCGCAGTTAAGCGTGCTTGGGCGAGAGTAGTACTAGGATGGGTGACCTCCTGGGAAGTCCTCGTGTTGCACCCTTTTTTTTGCCGAATTCGTAATTTTTATTTGTTTTCGGTTATTTTGAGATGGGAAATGTTTTGGGACGCGTAGATCTCGAAAAAATAACCAATTTGAAAAAAAAAAAGTTTAATTCGGACGATCGGGCACAAAGTTACGGCATTTCGAAGGAAATTAGGGGCTGGAAAGGGTATAAATACAAAATAGCGCAATAAGTGAATGGGTGCGATCATACCAGCACTAATGCACCGGATCCCATCAGAACTCCGCAGTTAAGCGTGCTTGGGCGAGAGTAGTACTAGGATGGGTGACCTCCTGGGAAGTCCTCGTGTTGCACCCTTTTTTTTGCCGAATTCGTAATTTTTATTTGTTTTCGGTTATTTTGAGATGGGAAATGTTTTGGGACGCGTAGATCTCGAAAAAATAACCAATTTGAAAAAAAAAAAGTTTAATTCGGACGATCGGGCACAAAGTTACGGCATTTCGAAGGAAATTAGGGGCTGGAAAGGGTATAAATACAAAATAGCGCAATAAGTGAATGGGTGCGATCATACCAGCACTAATGCACCGGATCCCATCAGAACTCCGCAGTTAAGCGTGCTTGGGCGAGAGTAGTACTAGGATGGGTGACCTCCTGGGAAGTCCTCGTGTTGCACCCTTTTTTTTGCCGAATTCGTAATTTTTATTTGTTTTCGGTTATTTTGAGATGGGAAATGTTTTGGGACGCGTAGATCTCGAAAAAATAACCAATTTGAAAAAAAAAATGTTTAATTCGGACGATCGGGCACAAAGTTACGGCATTTCGAAGGAAATTAGGGGCTGGAAAGGGTATAAATACAAAATAGCGCAATAAGTGAATGGGTGCGATCATACCAGCACTAATGCACCGGATCCCATCAGAACTCCGCAGTTAAGCGTGCTTGGGCGAGAGTAGTACTAGGATGGGTGACCTCCTGGGAAGTCCTCGTGTTGCACCCTTTTTTTTGCCGAATTCGTAATTTTTATTTGTTTTCGGTTATTTTGAGATGGGAAATGTTTTGGGACGCGTAGATCTCGAAAAAATAACCAATTTGAAAAAAAAAATGTTTAATTCGGACGATCGGGCACAAAGTTACGGCATTTCGAAGGAAATTAGGGGCTGGAAAGGGTATAAATACAAAATAGCGCAATAAGTGAATGGGTGCGATCATACCAGCACTAATGCACCGGATCCCATCAGAACTCCGCAGTTAAGCGTGCTTGGGCGAGAGTAGTACTAGGATGGGTGACCTCCTGGGAAGTCCTCGTGTTGCACCCTTTTTTTTGCCGAATTCGTAATTTTTATTTGTTTTCGGTTATTTTGAGATGGGAAATGTTTTGGGACGCGTAGATCTCGAAAAAATAACCAATTTGAAAAAAAAAATGTTTAATTCGGACGATCGGGCACAAAGTTACGGCATTTCGAAGGAAATTAGGGGCTGGAAAGGGTATAAATACAAAATAGCGCAATAAGTGAATGGGTGCGATCATACCAGCACTAATGCACCGGATCCCATCAGAACTCCGCAGTTAAGCGTGCTTGGGCGAGAGTAGTACTAGGATGGGTGACCTCCTGGGAAGTCCTCGTGTTGCACCCTTTTTTTTGCCGAATTCGTAATTTTTATTTGTTTTCGGTTATTTTGAGATGGGAAATGTTTTGGGACGCGTAGATCTCGAAAAAATAACCAATTTGAAAAAAAAAATGTTTAATTCGGACGATCGGGCACAAAGTTACGGCATTTCGAAGGAAATTAGGGGCTGGAAAGGGTATAAATACAAAATAGCGCAATAAGTGAATGGGTGCGATCATACCAGCACTAATGCACCGGATCCCATCAGAACTCCGCAGTTAAGCGTGCTTGGGCGAGAGTAGTACTAGGATGGGTGACCTCCTGGGAAGTCCTCGTGTTGCACCCTTTTTTTTGCCGAATTCGTAATTTTTATTTGTTTTCGGTTATTTTGAGATGGGAAATGTTTTGGGACGCGTAGATCTCGAAAAAATAACCAATTTGAAAAAAAAAATGTTTAATTCGGACGATCGGGCACAAAGTTACGGCATTTCGAAGGAAATTAGGGGCTGGAAAGGGTATAAATACAAAATAGCGCAATAAGTGAATGGGTGCGATCATACCAGCACTAATGCACCGGATCCCATCAGAACTCCGCAGTTAAGCGTGCTTGGGCGAGAGTAGTACTAGGATGGGTGACCTCCTGGGAAGTCCTCGTGTTGCACCCTTTTTTTTGCCGAATTCGTAATTTTTATTTGTTTTCGGTTATTTTGAGATGGGAAATGTTTTGGGACGCGTAGATCTCGAAAAAATAACCAATTTGAAAAAAAAAATGTTTAATTCGGACGATCGGGCACAAAGTTACGGCATTTCGAAGGAAATTAGGGGCTGGAAAGGGTATAAATACAAAATAGCGCAATAAGTGAATGGGTGCGATCATACCAGCACTAATGCACCGGATCCCATCAGAACTCCGCAGTTAAGCGTGCTTGGGCGAGAGTAGTACTAGGATGGGTGACCTCCTGGGAAGTCCTCGTGTTGCACCCTTTTTTTTGCCGAATTCGTAATTTTTATTTGTTTTCGGTTATTTTGAGATGGGAAATGTTTTGGGACGCGTAGATCTCGAAAAAATAACCAATTTGAAAAAAAAAATGTTTAATTCGGACGATCGGGCACAAAGTTACGGCATTTCGAAGGAAATTAGGGGCTGGAAAGGGTATAAATACAAAATAGCGCAATAAGTGAATGGGTGCGATCATACCAGCACTAATGCACCGGATCCCATCAGAACTCCGCAGTTAAGCGTGCTTGGGCGAGAGTAGTACTAGGATGGGTGACCTCCTGGGAAGTCCTCGTGTTGCACCCTTTTTTTTGCCGAATTCGTAATTTTTATTTGTTTTCGGTTATTTTGAGATGGGAAATGTTTTGGGACGCGTAGATCTCGAAAAAATAACCAATTTGAAAAAAAAAATGTTTAATTCGGACGATCGGGCACAAAGTTACGGCATTTCGAAGGAAATTAGGGGCTGGAAAGGGTATAAATACAAAATAGCGCAATAAGTGAATGGGTGCGATCATACCAGCACTAATGCACCGGATCCCATCAGAACTCCGCAGTTAAGCGTGCTTGGGCGAGAGTAGTACTAGGATGGGTGACCTCCTGGGAAGTCCTCGTGTTGCACCCTTTTTTTTGCCGAATTCGTAATTTTTATTTGTTTTCGGTTATTTTGAGATGGGAAATGTTTTGGGACGCGTAGATCTCGAAAAAATAACCAATTTGAAAAAAAAAATGTTTAATTCGGACGATCGGGCACAAAGTTACGGCATTTCGAAGGAAATTAGGGGCTGGAAAGGGTATAAATACAAAATAGCGCAATAAGTGAATGGGTGCGATCATACCAGCACTAATGCACCGGATCCCATCAGAACTCCGCAGTTAAGCGTGCTTGGGCGAGAGTAGTACTAGGATGGGTGACCTCCTGGGAAGTCCTCGTGTTGCACCCTTTTTTTTGCCGAATTCGTAATTTTTATTTGTTTTCGGTTATTTTGAGATGGGAAATGTTTTGGGACGCGTAGATCTCGAAAAAATAACCAATTTGAAAAAAAAAAGTTTAATTCGGACGATCGGGCACAAAGTTACGGCATTTCGAAGGAAATTAGGGGCTGGAAAGGGTATAAATACAAAATAGCGCAATAAGTGAATGGGTGCGATCATACCAGCACTAATGCACCGGATCCCATCAGAACTCCGCAGTTAAGCGTGCTTGGGCGAGAGTAGTACTAGGATGGGTGACCTCCTGGGAAGTCCTCGTGTTGCACCCTTTTTTTTGCCGAATTCGTAATTTTTATTTGTTTTCGGTTATTTTGAGATGGGAAATGTTTTGGGACGCGTAGATCTCGAAAAAATAACCAATTTGAAAAAAAAAATGTTTAATTCGGACGATCGGGCACAAAGTTACGGCATTTCGAAGGAAATTAGGGGCTGGAAAGGGTATAAATACAAAATAGCGCAATAAGTGAATGGGTGCGATCATACCAGCACTAATGCACCGGATCCCATCAGAACTCCGCAGTTAAGCGTGCTTGGGCGAGAGTAGTACTAGGATGGGTGACCTCCTGGGAAGTCCTCGTGTTGCACCCTTTTTTTTGCCGAATTCGTAATTTTTATTTGTTTTCGGTTATTTTGAGATGGGAAATGTTTTGGGACGCGTAGATCTCGAAAAAATAACCAATTTGAAAAAAAAAATGTTTAATTCGGACGATCGGGCACAAAGTTACGGCATTTCGAAGGAAATTAGGGGCTGGAAAGGGTATAAATACAAAATAGCGCAATAAGTGAATGGGTGCGATCATACCAGCACTAATGCACCGGATCCCATCAGAACTCCGCAGTTAAGCGTGCTTGGGCGAGAGTAGTACTAGGATGGGTGACCTCCTGGGAAGTCCTCGTGTTGCACCCTTTTTTTTGCCGAATTCGTAATTTTTATTTGTTTTCGGTTATTTTGAGATGGGAAATGTTTTGGGACGCGTAGATCTCGAAAAAATAACCAATTTGAAAAAAAAAATGTTTAATTCGGACGATCGGGCACAAAGTTACGGCATTTCGAAGGAAATTAGGGGCTGGAAAGGGTATAAATACAAAATAGCGCAATAAGTGAATGGGTGCGATCATACCAGCACTAATGCACCGGATCCCATCAGAACTCCGCAGTTAAGCGTGCTTGGGCGAGAGTAGTACTAGGATGGGTGACCTCCTGGGAAGTCCTCGTGTTGCACCCTTTTTTTTGCCGAATTCGTAATTTTTATTTGTTTTCGGTTATTTTGAGATGGGAAATGTTTTGGGACGCGTAGATCTCGAAAAAATAACCAATTTGAAAAAAAAAAGTTTAATTCGGACGATCGGGCACAAAGTTACGGCATTTCGAAGGAAATTAGGGGCTGGAAAGGGTATAAATACAAAATAGCGCAATAAGTGAATGGGTGCGATCATACCAGCACTAATGCACCGGATCCCATCAGAACTCCGCAGTTAAGCGTGCTTGGGCGAGAGTAGTACTAGGATGGGTGACCTCCTGGGAAGTCCTCGTGTTGCACCCTTTTTTTTGCCGAATTCGTAATTTTTATTTGTTTTCGGTTATTTTGAGATGGGAAATGTTTTGGGACGCGTAGATCTCGAAAAAATAACCAATTTGAAAAAAAAAATGTTTAATTCGGACGATCGGGCACAAAGTTACGGCATTTCGAAGGAAATTAGGGGCTGGAAAGGGTATAAATACAAAATAGCGCAATAAGTGAATGGGTGCGATCATACCAGCACTAATGCACCGGATCCCATCAGAACTCCGCAGTTAAGCGTGCTTGGGCGAGAGTAGTACTAGGATGGGTGACCTCCTGGGAAGTCCTCGTGTTGCACCCTTTTTTTTGCCGAATTCGTAATTTTTATTTGTTTTCGGTTATTTTGAGATGGGAAATGTTTTGGGACGCGTAGATCTCGAAAAAATAACCAATTTGAAAAAAAAAATGTTTAATTCGGACGATCGGGCACAAAGTTACGGCATTTCGAAGGAAATTAGGGGCTGGAAAGGGTATAAATACAAAATAGCGCAATAAGTGAATGGGTGCGATCATACCAGCACTAATGCACCGGATCCCATCAGAACTCCGCAGTTAAGCGTGCTTGGGCGAGAGTAGTACTAGGATGGGTGACCTCCTGGGAAGTCCTCGTGTTGCACCCTTTTTTTTGCCGAATTCGTAATTTTTATTTGTTTTCGGTTATTTTGAGATGGGAAATGTTTTGGGACGCGTAGATCTCGAAAAAATAACCAATTTGAAAAAAAAAATGGTTTAATTCGGACGATCGGGCACAAAGTTACGGCATTTCGAAGGAAATTAGGGGCTGGAAAGGGTATAAATACAAAATAGCGCAATAAGTGAATGGGTGCGATCATACCAGCACTAATGCACCGGATCCCATCAGAACTCCGCAGTTAAGCGTGCTTGGGCGAGAGTAGTACTAGGATGGGTGACCTCCTGGGAAGTCCTCGTGTTGCACCCTTTTTTTTGCCGAATTCGTAATTTTTATTTGTTTTCGGTTATTTTGAGATGGGAAATGTTTTGGGACGCGTAGATCTCGAAAAAATAACCAATTTGAAAAAAAAAATGTTTAATTCGGACGATCGGGCACAAAGTTACGGCATTTCGAAGGAAATTAGGGGCTGGAAAGGGTATAAATACAAAATAGCGCAATAAGTGAATGGGTGCGATCATACCAGCACTAATGCACCGGATCCCATCAGAACTCCGCAGTTAAGCGTGCTTGGGCGAGAGTAGTACTAGGATGGGTGACCTCCTGGGAAGTCCTCGTGTTGCACCCTTTTTTTTGCCGAATTCGTAATTTTTATTTGTTTTCGGTTATTTTGAGATGGGAAATGTTTTGGGACGCGTAGATCTCGAAAAAATAACCAATTTGAAAAAAAAAATGTTTAATTCGGACGATCGGGCACAAAGTTACGGCATTTCGAAGGAAATTAGGGGCTGGAAAGGGTATAAATACAAAATAGCGCAATAAGTGAATGGGTGCGATCATACCAGCACTAATGCACCGGATCCCATCAGAACTCCGCAGTTAAGCGTGCTTGGGCGAGAGTAGTACTAGGATGGGTGACCTCCTGGGAAGTCCTCGTGTTGCACCCTTTTTTTTGCCGAATTCGTAATTTTTATTTGTTTTCGGTTATTTTGAGATGGGAAATGTTTTGGGACGCGTAGATCTCGAAAAAATAACCAATTTGAAAAAAAAAATGTTTAATTCGGACGATCGGGCACAAAGTTACGGCATTTCGAAGGAAATTAGGGGCTGGAAAGGGTATAAATACAAAATAGCGCAATAAGTGAATGGGTGCGATCATACCAGCACTAATGCACCGGATCCCATCAGAACTCCGCAGTTAAGCGTGCTTGGGCGAGAGTAGTACTAGGATGGGTGACCTCCTGGGAAGTCCTCGTGTTGCACCCTTTTTTTTGCCGAATTCGTAATTTTTATTTGTTTTCGGTTATTTTGAGATGGGAAATGTTTTGGGACGCGTAGATCTCGAAAAAATAACCAATTTGAAAAAAAAAATGTTTAATTCGGACGATCGGGCACAAAGTTACGGCATTTCGAAGGAAATTAGGGGCTGGAAAGGGTATAAATACAAAATAGCGCAATAAGTGAATGGGTGCGATCATACCAGCACTAATGCACCGGATCCCATCAGAACTCCGCAGTTAAGCGTGCTTGGGCGAGAGTAGTACTAGGATGGGTGACCTCCTGGGAAGTCCTCGTGTTGCACCCTTTTTTTTGCCGAATTCGTAATTTTTATTTGTTTTCGGTTATTTTGAGATGGGAAATGTTTTGGGACGCGTAGATCTCGAAAAAATAACCAATTTGAAAAAAAAAATGTTTAATTCGGACGATCGGGCACAAAGTTACGGCATTTCGAAGGAAATTAGGGGCTGGAAAGGGTATAAATACAAAATAGCGCAATAAGTGAATGGGTGCGATCATACCAGCACTAATGCACCGGATCCCATCAGAACTCCGCAGTTAAGCGTGCTTGGGCGAGAGTAGTACTAGGATGGGTGACCTCCTGGGAAGTCCTCGTGTTGCACCCTTTTTTTTGCCGAATTCGTAATTTTTATTTGTTTTCGGTTATTTTGAGATGGGAAATGTTTTGGGACGCGTAGATCTCGAAAAAATAACCAATTTGAAAAAAAAAATGTTTAATTCGGACGATCGGGCACAAAGTTACGGCATTTCGAAGGAAATTAGGGGCTGGAAAGGGTATAAATACAAAATAGCGCAATAAGTGAATGGGTGCGATCATACCAGCACTAATGCACCGGATCCCATCAGAACTCCGCAGTTAAGCGTGCTTGGGCGAGAGTAGTACTAGGATGGGTGACCTCCTGGGAAGTCCTCGTGTTGCACCCTTTTTTTTGCCGAATTCGTAATTTTTATTTGTTTTCGGTTATTTTGAGATGGGAAATGTTTTGGGACGCGTAGATCTCGAAAAAATAACCAATTTGAAAAAAAAAATGTTTAATTCGGACGATCGGGCACAAAGTTACGGCATTTCGAAGGAAATTAGGGGCTGGAAAGGGTATAAATACAAAATAGCGCAATAAGTGAATGGGTGCGATCATACCAGCACTAATGCACCGGATCCCATCAGAACTCCGCAGTTAAGCGTGCTTGGGCGAGAGTAGTACTAGGATGGGTGACCTCCTGGGAAGTCCTCGTGTTGCACCCTTTTTTTTGCCGAATTCGTAATTTTTATTTGTTTTCGGTTATTTTGAGATGGGAAATGTTTTGGGACGCGTAGATCTCGAAAAAATAACCAATTTGAAAAAAAAAATGTTTAATTCGGACGATCGGGCACAAAGTTACGGCATTTCGAAGGAAATTAGGGGCTGGAAAGGGTATAAATACAAAATAGCGCAATAAGTGAATGGGTGCGATCATACCAGCACTAATGCACCGGATCCCATCAGAACTCCGCAGTTAAGCGTGCTTGGGCGAGAGTAGTACTAGGATGGGTGACCTCCTGGGAAGTCCTCGTGTTGCACCCTTTTTTTTGCCGAATTCGTAATTTTTATTTGTTTTCGGTTATTTTGAGATGGGAAATGTTTTGGGACGCGTAGATCTCGAAAAAATAACCAATTTGAAAAAAAAAAAGTTTAATTCGGACGATCGGGCACAAAGTTACGGCATTTCGAAGGAAATTAGGGGCTGGAAAGGGTATAAATACAAAATAGCGCAATAAGTGAATGGGTGCGATCATACCAGCACTAATGCACCGGATCCCATCAGAACTCCGCAGTTAAGCGTGCTTGGGCGAGAGTAGTACTAGGATGGGTGACCTCCTGGGAAGTCCTCGTGTTGCACCCTTTTTTTTGCCGAATTCGTAATTTTTATTTGTTTTCGGTTATTTTGAGATGGGAAATGTTTTGGGACGCGTAGATCTCGAAAAAATAACCAATTTGAAAAAAAAAATGTTTAATTCGGACGATCGGGCACAAAGTTACGGCATTTCGAAGGAAATTAGGGGCTGGAAAGGGTATAAATACAAAATAGCGCAATAAGTGAATGGGTGCGATCATACCAGCACTAATGCACCGGATCCCATCAGAACTCCGCAGTTAAGCGTGCTTGGGCGAGAGTAGTACTAGGATGGGTGACCTCCTGGGAAGTCCTCGTGTTGCACCCTTTTTTTTGCCGAATTCGTAATTTTTATTTGTTTTCGGTTATTTTGAGATGGGAAATGTTTTGGGACGCGTAGATCTCGAAAAAATAACCAATTTGAAAAAAAAAATGTTTAATTCGGACGATCGGGCACAAAGTTACGGCATTTCGAAGGAAATTAGGGGCTGGAAAGGGTATAAATACAAAATAGCGCAATAAGTGAATGGGTGCGATCATACCAGCACTAATGCACCGGATCCCATCAGAACTCCGCAGTTAAGCGTGCTTGGGCGAGAGTAGTACTAGGATGGGTGACCTCCTGGGAAGTCCTCGTGTTGCACCCTTTTTTTTGCCGAATTCGTAATTTTTATTTGTTTTCGGTTATTTTGAGATGGGAAATGTTTTGGGACGCGTAGATCTCGAAAAAATAACCAATTTGAAAAAAAAAATGTTTAATTCGGACGATCGGGCACAAAGTTACGGCATTTCGAAGGAAATTAGGGGCTGGAAAGGGTATAAATACAAAATAGCGCAATAAGTGAATGGGTGCGATCATACCAGCACTAATGCACCGGATCCCATCAGAACTCCGCAGTTAAGCGTGCTTGGGCGAGAGTAGTACTAGGATGGGTGACCTCCTGGGAAGTCCTCGTGTTGCACCCTTTTTTTTGCCGAATTCGTAATTTTTATTTGTTTTCGGTTATTTTGAGATGGGAAATGTTTTGGGACGCGTAGATCTCGAAAAAATAACCAATTTGAAAAAAAAAATGTTTAATTCGGACGATCGGGCACAAAGTTACGGCATTTCGAAGGAAATTAGGGGCTGGAAAGGGTATAAATACAAAATAGCGCAATAAGTGAATGGGTGCGATCATACCAGCACTAATGCACCGGATCCCATCAGAACTCCGCAGTTAAGCGTGCTTGGGCGAGAGTAGTACTAGGATGGGTGACCTCCTGGGAAGTCCTCGTGTTGCACCCTTTTTTTTGCCGAATTCGTAATTTTTATTTGTTTTCGGTTATTTTGAGATGGGAAATGTTTTGGGACGCGTAGATCTCGAAAAAATAACCAATTTGAAAAAAAAAAAGTTTAATTCGGACGATCGGGCACAAAGTTACGGCATTTCGAAGGAAATTAGGGGCTGGAAAGGGTATAAATACAAAATAGCGCAATAAGTGAATGGGTGCGATCATACCAGCACTAATGCACCGGATCCCATCAGAACTCCGCAGTTAAGCGTGCTTGGGCGAGAGTAGTACTAGGATGGGTGACCTCCTGGGAAGTCCTCGTGTTGCACCCTTTTTTTTGCCGAATTCGTAATTTTTATTTGTTTTCGGTTATTTTGAGATGGGAAATGTTTTGGGACGCGTAGATCTCGAAAAAATAACCAATTTGAAAAAAAAAATGTTTAATTCGGACGATCGGGCACAAAGTTACGGCATTTCGAAGGAAATTAGGGGCTGGAAAGGGTATAAATACAAAATAGCGCAATAAGTGAATGGGTGCGATCATACCAGCACTAATGCACCGGATCCCATCAGAACTCCGCAGTTAAGCGTGCTTGGGCGAGAGTAGTACTAGGATGGGTGACCTCCTGGGAAGTCCTCGTGTTGCACCCTTTTTTTTGCCGAATTCGTAATTTTTATTTGTTTTCGGTTATTTTGAGATGGGAAATGTTTTGGGACGCGTAGATCTCGAAAAAATAACCAATTTGAAAAAAAAAAATGTTTAATTCGGACGATCGGGCACAAAGTTACGGCATTTCGAAGGAAATTAGGGGCTGGAAAGGGTATAAATACAAAATAGCGCAATAAGTGAATGGGTGCGATCATACCAGCACTAATGCACCGGATCCCATCAGAACTCCGCAGTTAAGCGTGCTTGGGCGAGAGTAGTACTAGGATGGGTGACCTCCTGGGAAGTCCTCGTGTTGCACCCTTTTTTTTGCCGAATTCGTAATTTTTATTTGTTTTCGGTTATTTTGAGATGGGAAATGTTTTGGGACGCGTAGATCTCGAAAAAATAACCAATTTGAAAAAAAAAATGTTTAATTCGGACGATCGGGCACAAAGTTACGGCATTTCGAAGGAAATTAGGGGCTGGAAAGGGTATAAATACAAAATAGCGCAATAAGTGAATGGGTGCGATCATACCAGCACTAATGCACCGGATCCCATCAGAACTCCGCAGTTAAGCGTGCTTGGGCGAGAGTAGTACTAGGATGGGTGACCTCCTGGGAAGTCCTCGTGTTGCACCCTTTTTTTTGCCGAATTCGTAATTTTTATTTGTTTTCGGTTATTTTGAGATGGGAAATGTTTTGGGACGCGTAGATCTCGAAAAAATAACCAATTTGAAAAAAAAAATGTTTAATTCGGACGATCGGGCACAAAGTTACGGCATTTCGAAGGAAATTAGGGGCTGGAAAGGGTATAAATACAAAATAGCGCAATAAGTGAATGGGTGCGATCATACCAGCACTAATGCACCGGATCCCATCAGAACTCCGCAGTTAAGCGTGCTTGGGCGAGAGTAGTACTAGGATGGGTGACCTCCTGGGAAGTCCTCGTGTTGCACCCTTTTTTTTGCCGAATTCGTAATTTTTATTTGTTTTCGGTTATTTTGAGATGGGAAATGTTTTGGGACGCGTAGATCTCGAAAAAATAACCAATTTGAAAAAAAAAATGTTTAATTCGGACGATCGGGCACAAAGTTACGGCATTTCGAAGGAAATTAGGGGCTGGAAAGGGTATAAATACAAAATAGCGCAATAAGTGAATGGGTGCGATCATACCAGCACTAATGCACCGGATCCCATCAGAACTCCGCAGTTAAGCGTGCTTGGGCGAGAGTAGTACTAGGATGGGTGACCTCCTGGGAAGTCCTCGTGTTGCACCCTTTTTTTTGCCGAATTCGTAATTTTTATTTGTTTTCGGTTATTTTGAGATGGGAAATGTTTTGGGACGCGTAGATCTCGAAAAAATAACCAATTTGAAAAAAAAAATGTTTAATTCGGACGATCGGGCACAAAGTTACGGCATTTCGAAGGAAATTAGGGGCTGGAAAGGGTATAAATACAAAATAGCGCAATAAGTGAATGGGTGCGATCATACCAGCACTAATGCACCGGATCCCATCAGAACTCCGCAGTTAAGCGTGCTTGGGCGAGAGTAGTACTAGGATGGGTGACCTCCTGGGAAGTCCTCGTGTTGCACCCTTTTTTTTGCCGAATTCGTAATTTTTATTTGTTTTCGGTTATTTTGAGATGGGAAATGTTTTGGGACGCGTAGATCTCGAAAAAATAACCAATTTGAAAAAAAAAATGTTTAATTCGGACGATCGGGCACAAAGTTACGGCATTTCGAAGGAAATTAGGGGCTGGAAAGGGTATAAATACAAAATAGCGCAATAAGTGAATGGGTGCGATCATACCAGCACTAATGCACCGGATCCCATCAGAACTCCGCAGTTAAGCGTGCTTGGGCGAGAGTAGTACTAGGATGGGTGACCTCCTGGGAAGTCCTCGTGTTGCACCCTTTTTTTTGCCGAATTCGTAATTTTTATTTGTTTTCGGTTATTTTGAGATGGGAAATGTTTTGGGACGCGTAGATCTCGAAAAAATAACCAATTTGAAAAAAAAAATGTTTAATTCGGACGATCGGGCACAAAGTTACGGCATTTCGAAGGAAATTAGGGGCTGGAAAGGGTATAAATACAAAATAGCGCAATAAGTGAATGGGTGCGATCATACCAGCACTAATGCACCGGATCCCATCAGAACTCCGCAGTTAAGCGTGCTTGGGCGAGAGTAGTACTAGGATGGGTGACCTCCTGGGAAGTCCTCGTGTTGCACCCTTTTTTTTGCCGAATTCGTAATTTTTATTTGTTTTCGGTTATTTTGAGATGGGAAATGTTTTGGGACGCGTAGATCTCGAAAAAATAACCAATTTGAAAAAAAAAATGTTTAATTCGGACGATCGGGCACAAAGTTACGGCATTTCGAAGGAAATTAGGGGCTGGAAAGGGTATAAATACAAAATAGCGCAATAAGTGAATGGGTGCGATCATACCAGCACTAATGCACCGGATCCCATCAGAACTCCGCAGTTAAGCGTGCTTGGGCGAGAGTAGTACTAGGATGGGTGACCTCCTGGGAAGTCCTCGTGTTGCACCCTTTTTTTTGCCGAATTCGTAATTTTTATTTGTTTTCGGTTATTTTGAGATGGGAAATGTTTTGGGACGCGTAGATCTCGAAAAAATAACCAATTTGAAAAAAAAAATGTTTAATTCGGACGATCGGGCACAAAGTTACGGCATTTCGAAGGAAATTAGGGGCTGGAAAGGGTATAAATACAAAATAGCGCAATAAGTGAATGGGTGCGATCATACCAGCACTAATGCACCGGATCCCATCAGAACTCCGCAGTTAAGCGTGCTTGGGCGAGAGTAGTACTAGGATGGGTGACCTCCTGGGAAGTCCTCGTGTTGCACCCTTTTTTTTGCCGAATTCGTAATTTTTATTTGTTTTCGGTTATTTTGAGATGGGAAATGTTTTGGGACGCGTAGATCTCGAAAAAATAACCAATTTGAAAAAAAAAATGTTTAATTCGGACGATCGGGCACAAAGTTACGGCATTTCGAAGGAAATTAGGGGCTGGAAAGGGTATAAATACAAAATAGCGCAATAAGTGAATGGGTGCGATCATACCAGCACTAATGCACCGGATCCCATCAGAACTCCGCAGTTAAGCGTGCTTGGGCGAGAGTAGTACTAGGATGGGTGACCTCCTGGGAAGTCCTCGTGTTGCACCCTTTTTTTTGCCGAATTCGTAATTTTTATTTGTTTTCGGTTATTTTGAGATGGGAAATGTTTTGGGACGCGTAGATCTCGAAAAAATAACCAATTTGAAAAAAAAAATGTTTAATTCGGACGATCGGGCACAAAGTTACGGCATTTCGAAGGAAATTAGGGGCTGGAAAGGGTATAAATACAAAATAGCGCAATAAGTGAATGGGTGCGATCATACCAGCACTAATGCACCGGATCCCATCAGAACTCCGCAGTTAAGCGTGCTTGGGCGAGAGTAGTACTAGGATGGGTGACCTCCTGGGAAGTCCTCGTGTTGCACCCTTTTTTTTGCCGAATTCGTAATTTTTATTTGTTTTCGGTTATTTTGAGATGGGAAATGTTTTGGGACGCGTAGATCTCGAAAAAATAACCAATTTGAAAAAAAAAAGTTTAATTCGGACGATCGGGCACAAAGTTACGGCATTTCGAAGGAAATTAGGGGCTGGAAAGGGTATAAATACAAAATAGCGCAATAAGTGAATGGGTGCGATCATACCAGCACTAATGCACCGGATCCCATCAGAACTCCGCAGTTAAGCGTGCTTGGGCGAGAGTAGTACTAGGATGGGTGACCTCCTGGGAAGTCCTCGTGTTGCACCCTTTTTTTTGCCGAATTCGTAATTTTTATTTGTTTTCGGTTATTTTGAGATGGGAAATGTTTTGGGACGCGTAGATCTCGAAAAAATAACCAATTTGAAAAAAAAAATGTTTAATTCGGACGATCGGGCACAAAGTTACGGCATTTCGAAGGAAATTAGGGGCTGGAAAGGGTATAAATACAAAATAGCGCAATAAGTGAATGGGTGCGATCATACCAGCACTAATGCACCGGATCCCATCAGAACTCCGCAGTTAAGCGTGCTTGGGCGAGAGTAGTACTAGGATGGGTGACCTCCTGGGAAGTCCTCGTGTTGCACCCTTTTTTTTGCCGAATTCGTAATTTTTATTTGTTTTCGGTTATTTTGAGATGGGAAATGTTTTGGGACGCGTAGATCTCGAAAAAATAACCAATTTGAAAAAAAAAAAGTTTAATTCGGACGATCGGGCACAAAGTTACGGCATTTCGAAGGAAATTAGGGGCTGGAAAGGGTATAAATACAAAATAGCGCAATAAGTGAATGGGTGCGATCATACCAGCACTAATGCACCGGATCCCATCAGAACTCCGCAGTTAAGCGTGCTTGGGCGAGAGTAGTACTAGGATGGGTGACCTCCTGGGAAGTCCTCGTGTTGCACCCTTTTTTTTGCCGAATTCGTAATTTTTATTTGTTTTCGGTTATTTTGAGATGGGAAATGTTTTGGGACGCGTAGATCTCGAAAAAATAACCAATTTGAAAAAAAAAAGGTTTAATTCGGACGATCGGGCACAAAGTTACGGCATTTCGAAGGAAATTAGGGGCTGGAAAGGGTATAAATACAAAATAGCGCAATAAGTGAATGGGTGCGATCATACCAGCACTAATGCACCGGATCCCATCAGAACTCCGCAGTTAAGCGTGCTTGGGCGAGAGTAGTACTAGGATGGGTGACCTCCTGGGAAGTCCTCGTGTTGCACCCTTTTTTTTGCCGAATTCGTAATTTTTATTTGTTTTCGGTTATTTTGAGATGGGAAATGTTTTGGGACGCGTAGATCTCGAAAAAATAACCAATTTGAAAAAAAAAAATGTTTAATTCGGACGATCGGGCACAAAGTTACGGCATTTCGAAGGAAATTAGGGGCTGGAAAGGGTATAAATACAAAATAGCGCAATAAGTGAATGGGTGCGATCATACCAGCACTAATGCACCGGATCCCATCAGAACTCCGCAGTTAAGCGTGCTTGGGCGAGAGTAGTACTAGGATGGGTGACCTCCTGGGAAGTCCTCGTGTTGCACCCTTTTTTTTGCCGAATTCGTAATTTTTATTTGTTTTCGGTTATTTTGAGATGGGAAATGTTTTGGGACGCGTAGATCTCGAAAAAATAACCAATTTGAAAAAAAAAAATGTTTAATTCGGACGATCGGGCACAAAGTTACGGCATTTCGAAGGAAATTAGGGGCTGGAAAGGGTATAAATACAAAATAGCGCAATAAGTGAATGGGTGCGATCATACCAGCACTAATGCACCGGATCCCATCAGAACTCCGCAGTTAAGCGTGCTTGGGCGAGAGTAGTACTAGGATGGGTGACCTCCTGGGAAGTCCTCGTGTTGCACCCTTTTTTTTGCCGAATTCGTAATTTTTATTTGTTTTCGGTTATTTTGAGATGGGAAATGTTTTGGGACGCGTAGATCTCGAAAAAATAACCAATTTGAAAAAAAAAAAGTTTAATTCGGACGATCGGGCACAAAGTTACGGCATTTCGAAGGAAATTAGGGGCTGGAAAGGGTATAAATACAAAATAGCGCAATAAGTGAATGGGTGCGATCATACCAGCACTAATGCACCGGATCCCATCAGAACTCCGCAGTTAAGCGTGCTTGGGCGAGAGTAGTACTAGGATGGGTGACCTCCTGGGAAGTCCTCGTGTTGCACCCTTTTTTTTGCCGAATTCGTAATTTTTATTTGTTTTCGGTTATTTTGAGATGGGAAATGTTTTGGGACGCGTAGATCTCGAAAAAATAACCAATTTGAAAAAAAAAATGTTTAATTCGGACGATCGGGCACAAAGTTACGGCATTTCGAAGGAAATTAGGGGCTGGAAAGGGTATAAATACAAAATAGCGCAATAAGTGAATGGGTGCGATCATACCAGCACTAATGCACCGGATCCCATCAGAACTCCGCAGTTAAGCGTGCTTGGGCGAGAGTAGTACTAGGATGGGTGACCTCCTGGGAAGTCCTCGTGTTGCACCCTTTTTTTTGCCGAATTCGTAATTTTTATTTGTTTTCGGTTATTTTGAGATGGGAAATGTTTTGGGACGCGTAGATCTCGAAAAAATAACCAATTTGAAAAAAAAAAGTTTAATTCGGACGATCGGGCACAAAGTTACGGCATTTCGAAGGAAATTAGGGGCTGGAAAGGGTATAAATACAAAATAGCGCAATAAGTGAATGGGTGCGATCATACCAGCACTAATGCACCGGATCCCATCAGAACTCCGCAGTTAAGCGTGCTTGGGCGAGAGTAGTACTAGGATGGGTGACCTCCTGGGAAGTCCTCGTGTTGCACCCTTTTTTTTGCCGAATTCGTAATTTTTATTTGTTTTCGGTTATTTTGAGATGGGAAATGTTTTGGGACGCGTAGATCTCGAAAAAATAACCAATTTGAAAAAAAAAATGTTTAATTCGGACGATCGGGCACAAAGTTACGGCATTTCGAAGGAAATTAGGGGCTGGAAAGGGTATAAATACAAAATAGCGCAATAAGTGAATGGGTGCGATCATACCAGCACTAATGCACCGGATCCCATCAGAACTCCGCAGTTAAGCGTGCTTGGGCGAGAGTAGTACTAGGATGGGTGACCTCCTGGGAAGTCCTCGTGTTGCACCCTTTTTTTTGCCGAATTCGTAATTTTTATTTGTTTTCGGTTATTTTGAGATGGGAAATGTTTTGGGACGCGTAGATCTCGAAAAAATAACCAATTTGAAAAAAAAAATGTTTAATTCGGACGATCGGGCACAAAGTTACGGCATTTCGAAGGAAATTAGGGGCTGGAAAGGGTATAAATACAAAATAGCGCAATAAGTGAATGGGTGCGATCATACCAGCACTAATGCACCGGATCCCATCAGAACTCCGCAGTTAAGCGTGCTTGGGCGAGAGTAGTACTAGGATGGGTGACCTCCTGGGAAGTCCTCGTGTTGCACCCTTTTTTTGCCGAATTCGTAATTTTTATTTGTTTTCGGTTATTTTGAGATGGGAAATGTTTTGGGACGCGTAGATCTCGAAAAAATAACCAATTTGAAAAAAAAAATGTTTAATTCGGACGATCGGGCACAAAGTTACGGCATTTCGAAGGAAATTAGGGGCTGGAAAGGGTATAAATACAAAATAGCGCAATAAGTGAATGGGTGCGATCATACCAGCACTAATGCACCGGATCCCATCAGAACTCCGCAGTTAAGCGTGCTTGGGCGAGAGTAGTACTAGGATGGGTGACCTCCTGGGAAGTCCTCGTGTTGCACCCTTTTTTTTGCCGAATTCGTAATTTTTATTTGTTTTCGGTTATTTTGAGATGGGAAATGTTTTGGGACGCGTAGATCTCGAAAAAATAACCAATTTGAAAAAAAAAATGTTTAATTCGGACGATCGGGCACAAAGTTACGGCATTTCGAAGGAAATTAGGGGCTGGAAAGGGTATAAATACAAAATAGCGCAATAAGTGAATGGGTGCGATCATACCAGCACTAATGCACCGGATCCCATCAGAACTCCGCAGTTAAGCGTGCTTGGGCGAGAGTAGTACTAGGATGGGTGACCTCCTGGGAAGTCCTCGTGTTGCACCCTTTTTTTGCCGAATTCGTAATTTTTATTTGTTTTCGGTTATTTTGAGATGGGAAATGTTTTGGGACGCGTAGATCTCGAAAAAATAACCAATTTGAAAAAAAAAATGTTTAATTCGGACGATCGGGCACAAAGTTACGGCATTTCGAAGGAAATTAGGGGCTGGAAAGGGTATAAATACAAAATAGCGCAATAAGTGAATGGGTGCGATCATACCAGCACTAATGCACCGGATCCCATCAGAACTCCGCAGTTAAGCGTGCTTGGGCGAGAGTAGTACTAGGATGGGTGACCTCCTGGGAAGTCCTCGTGTTGCACCCTTTTTTTGCCGAATTCGTAATTTTTATTTGTTTTCGGTTATTTTGAGATGGGAAATGTTTTGGGACGCGTAGATCTCGAAAAAATAACCAATTTGAAAAAAAAAATGTTTAATTCGGACGATCGGGCACAAAGTTACGGCATTTCGAAGGAAATTAGGGGCTGGAAAGGGTATAAATACAAAATAGCGCAATAAGTGAATGGGTGCGATCATACCAGCACTAATGCACCGGATCCCATCAGAACTCCGCAGTTAAGCGTGCTTGGGCGAGAGTAGTACTAGGATGGGTGACCTCCTGGGAAGTCCTCGTGTTGCACCCTTTTTTTGCCGAATTCGTAATTTTTATTTGTTTTCGGTTATTTTGAGATGGGAAATGTTTTGGGACGCGTAGATCTCGAAAAAATAACCAATTTGAAAAAAAAAAATGTTTAATTCGGACGATCGGGCACAAAGTTACGGCATTTCGAAGGAAATTAGGGGCTGGAAAGGGTATAAATACAAAATAGCGCAATAAGTGAATGGGTGCGATCATACCAGCACTAATGCACCGGATCCCATCAGAACTCCGCAGTTAAGCGTGCTTGGGCGAGAGTAGTACTAGGATGGGTGACCTCCTGGGAAGTCCTCGTGTTGCACCCTTTTTTTTGCCGAATTCGTAATTTTTATTTGTTTTCGGTTATTTTGAGATGGGAAATGTTTTGGGACGCGTAGATCTCGAAAAAATAACCAATTTGAAAAAAAAAAATTTAATTCGGACGATCGGGCACAAAGTTACGGCATTTCGAAGGAAATTAGGGGCTGGAAAGGGTATAAATACAAAATAGCGCAATAAGTGAATGGGTGCGATCATACCAGCACTAATGCACCGGATCCCATCAGAACTCCGCAGTTAAGCGTGCTTGGGCGAGAGTAGTACTAGGATGGGTGACCTCCTGGGAAGTCCTCGTGTTGCACCCTTTTTTTGCCGAATTCGTAATTTTTATTTGTTTTCGGTTATTTTGAGATGGGAAATGTTTGGGACGCGTAGATCTCGAAAAAATAACCAATTTGAAAAAAAAAATGTTTAATTCGGACGATCGGGCACAAAGTTACGGCATTTCGAAGGAAATTAGGGGCTGGAAAGGGTATAAATACAAAATAGCGCAATAAGTGAATGGGTGCGATCATACCAGCACTAATGCACCGGATCCCATCAGAACTCCGCAGTTAAGCGTGCTTGGGCGAGAGTAGTACTAGGATGGGTGACCTCCTGGGAAGTCCTCGTGTTGCACCCTTTTTTTGCCGAATTCGTAATTTTTATTTGTTTTCGGTTATTTTGAGATGGGAAATGTTTTGGGACGCGTAGATCTCGAAAAAATAACCAATTTGAAAAAAAAAAGGTTTAATTCGGACGATCGGGCACAAAGTTACGGCATTTCGAAGGAAATTAGGGGCTGGAAAGGGTATAAATACAAAATAGCGCAATAAGTGAATGGGTGCGATCATACCAGCACTAATGCACCGGATCCCATCAGAACTCCGCAGTTAAGCGTGCTTGGGCGAGAGTAGTACTAGGATGGGTGACCTCCTGGGAAGTCCTCGTGTTGCACCCTTTTTTTGCCGAATTCGTAATTTTTATTTGTTTTCGGTTATTTTGAGATGGGAAATGTTTTGGGACGCGTAGATCTCGAAAAAATAACCAATTTGAAAAAAAAAAATGTTTAATTCGGACGATCGGGCACAAAGTTACGGCATTTCGAAGGAAATTAGGGGCTGGAAAGGGTATAAATACAAAATAGCGCAATAAGTGAATGGGTGCGATCATACCAGCACTAATGCACCGGATCCCATCAGAACTCCGCAGTTAAGCGTGCTTGGGCGAGAGTAGTACTAGGATGGGTGACCTCCTGGGAAGTCCTCGTGTTGCACCCTTTTTTTGCCGAATTCGTAATTTTTATTTGTTTTCGGTTATTTTGAGATGGGAAATGTTTTGGGACGCGTAGATCTCGAAAAAATAACCAATTTGAAAAAAAAAATGTTTAATTCGGACGATCGGGCACAAAGTTACGGCATTTCGAAGGAAATTAGGGGCTGGAAAGGGTATAAATACAAAATAGCGCAATAAGTGAATGGGTGCGATCATACCAGCACTAATGCACCGGATCCCATCAGAACTCCGCAGTTAAGCGTGCTTGGGCGAGAGTAGTACTAGGATGGGTGACCTCCTGGGAAGTCCTCGTGTTGCACCCTTTTTTTTGCCGAATTCGTAATTTTTATTTGTTTTCGGTTATTTTGAGATGGGAAATGTTTTGGGACGCGTAGATCTCGAAAAAATAACCAATTTGAAAAAAAAAATGTTTAATTCGGACGATCGGGCACAAAGTTACGGCATTTCGAAGGAAATTAGGGGCTGGAAAGGGTATAAATACAAAATAGCGCAATAAGTGAATGGGTGCGATCATACCAGCACTAATGCACCGGATCCCATCAGAACTCCGCAGTTAAGCGTGCTTGGGCGAGAGTAGTACTAGGATGGGTGACCTCCTGGGAAGTCCTCGTGTTGCACCCTTTTTTTGCCGAATTCGTAATTTTTATTTGTTTTCGGTTATTTTGAGATGGGAAATGTTTTGGGACGCGTAGATCTCGAAAAAATAACCAATTTGAAAAAAAAAAATGTTTAATTCGGACGATCGGGCACAAAGTTACGGCATTTCGAAGGAAATTAGGGGCTGGAAAGGGTATAAATACAAAATAGCGCAATAAGTGAATGGGTGCGATCATACCAGCACTAATGCACCGGATCCCATCAGAACTCCGCAGTTAAGCGTGCTTGGGCGAGAGTAGTACTAGGATGGGTGACCTCCTGGGAAGTCCTCGTGTTGCACCCTTTTTTTTGCCGAATTCGTAATTTTTATTTGTTTTCGGTTATTTTGAGATGGGAAATGTTTTGGGACGCGTAGATCTCGAAAAAATAACCAATTTGAAAAAAAAAATGTTTAATTCGGACGATCGGGCACAAAGTTACGGCATTTCGAAGGAAATTAGGGGCTGGAAAGGGTATAAATACAAAATAGCGCAATAAGTGAATGGGTGCGATCATACCAGCACTAATGCACCGGATCCCATCAGAACTCCGCAGTTAAGCGTGCTTGGGCGAGAGTAGTACTAGGATGGGTGACCTCCTGGGAAGTCCTCGTGTTGCACCCTTTTTTTGCCGAATTCGTAATTTTTATTTGTTTTCGGTTATTTTGAGATGGGAAATGTTTTGGGACGCGTAGATCTCGAAAAAATAACCAATTTGAAAAAAAAAATGTTTAATTCGGACGATCGGGCACAAAGTTACGGCATTTCGAAGGAAATTAGGGGCTGGAAAGGGTATAAATACAAAATAGCGCAATAAGTGAATGGGTGCGATCATACCAGCACTAATGCACCGGATCCCATCAGAACTCCGCAGTTAAGCGTGCTTGGGCGAGAGTAGTACTAGGATGGGTGACCTCCTGGGAAGTCCTCGTGTTGCACCCTTTTTTTGCCGAATTCGTAATTTTTATTTGTTTTCGGTTATTTTGAGATGGGAAATGTTTTGGGACGCGTAGATCTCGAAAAAATAACCAATTTGAAAAAAAAAATGTTTAATTCGGACGATCGGGCACAAAGTTACGGCATTTCGAAGGAAATTAGGGGCTGGAAAGGGTATAAATACAAAATAGCGCAATAAGTGAATGGGTGCGATCATACCAGCACTAATGCACCGGATCCCATCAGAACTCCGCAGTTAAGCGTGCTTGGGCGAGAGTAGTACTAGGATGGGTGACCTCCTGGGAAGTCCTCGTGTTGCACCCTTTTTTTTGCCGAATTCGTAATTTTTATTTGTTTTCGGTTATTTTGAGATGGGAAATGTTTTGGGACGCGTAGATCTCGAAAAAATAACCAATTTGAAAAAAAAAATGTTTAATTCGGACGATCGGGCACAAAGTTACGGCATTTCGAAGGAAATTAGGGGCTGGAAAGGGTATAAATACAAAATAGCGCAATAAGTGAATGGGTGCGATCATACCAGCACTAATGCACCGGATCCCATCAGAACTCCGCAGTTAAGCGTGCTTGGGCGAGAGTAGTACTAGGATGGGTGACCTCCTGGGAAGTCCTCGTGTTGCACCCTTTTTTTGCCGAATTCGTAATTTTTATTTGTTTTCGGTTATTTTGAGATGGGAAATGTTTTGGGACGCGTAGATCTCGAAAAAATAACCAATTTGAAAAAAAAAATGTTTAATTCGGACGATCGGGCACAAAGTTACGGCATTTCGAAGGAAATTAGGGGCTGGAAAGGGTATAAATACAAAATAGCGCAATAAGTGAATGGGTGCGATCATACCAGCACTAATGCACCGGATCCCATCAGAACTCCGCAGTTAAGCGTGCTTGGGCGAGAGTAGTACTAGGATGGGTGACCTCCTGGGAAGTCCTCGTGTTGCACCCTTTTTTTTGCCGAATTCGTAATTTTTATTTGTTTTCGGTTATTTTGAGATGGGAAATGTTTTGGGACGCGTAGATCTCGAAAAAATAACCAATTTGAAAAAAAAAATGTTTAATTCGGACGATCGGGCACAAAGTTACGGCATTTCGAAGGAAATTAGGGGCTGGAAAGGGTATAAATACAAAATAGCGCAATAAGTGAATGGGTGCGATCATACCAGCACTAATGCACCGGATCCCATCAGAACTCCGCAGTTAAGCGTGCTTGGGCGAGAGTAGTACTAGGATGGGTGACCTCCTGGGAAGTCCTCGTGTTGCACCCTTTTTTTTGCCGAATTCGTAATTTTATTTGTTTTCGGTTATTTTGAGATGGGAAATGTTTTGGGACGCGTAGATCTCGAAAAAATAACCAATTTGAAAAAAAAAAATGTTTAATTCGGACGATCGGGCACAAAGTTACGGCATTTCGAAGGAAATTAGGGGCTGGAAAGGGTATAAATACAAAATAGCGCAATAAGTGAATGGGTGCGATCATACCAGCACTAATGCACCGGATCCCATCAGAACTCCGCAGTTAAGCGTGCTTGGGCGAGAGTAGTACTAGGATGGGTGACCTCCTGGGAAGTCCTCGTGTTGCACCCCTTTTTTGCCGAATTCGTAATTTTTATTTGTTTTCGGTTATTTTGAGATGGGAAATGTTTTGGGACGCGTAGATCTCGAAAAAATAACCAATTTGAAAAAAAAAATGTTTAATTCGGACGATCGGGCACAAAGTTACGGCATTTCGAAGGAAATTAGGGGCTGGAAAGGGTATAAATACAAAATAGCGCAATAAGTGAATGGGTGCGATCATACCAGCACTAATGCACCGGATCCCATCAGAACTCCGCAGTTAAGCGTGCTTGGGCGAGAGTAGTACTAGGATGGGTGACCTCCTGGGAAGTCCTCGTGTTGCACCCTTTTTTTTGCCGAATTCGTAATTTTTATTTGTTTTCGGTTATTTTGAGATGGGAAATGTTTGGGACGCGTAGATCTCGAAAAAATAACCAATTTGAAAAAAAAATGTTTAATTCGGACGATCGGGCACAAAGTTACGGCATTTCGAAGGAAATTAGGGGCTGGAAAGGGTATAAATACAAAATAGCGCAATAAGTGAATGGGTGCGATCATACCAGCACTAATGCACCGGATCCCATCAGAACTCCGCAGTTAAGCGTGCTTGGGCGAGAGTAGTACTAGGATGGGTGACCTCCTGGGAAGTCCTCGTGTTGCACCCTTTTTTTGCCGAATTCGTAATTTTTATTTGTTTTCGGTTATTTTGAGATGGGAAATGTTTGGGACGCGTAGATCTCGAAAAAAAAACCAATTTGAAAAAAAAAATGTTTAATTCGGACGATCGGGCACAAAGTTACGGCATTTCGAAGGAAATTAGGGGCTGGAAAGGGTATAAATACAAAATAGCGCAATAAGTGAATGGGTGCGATCATACCAGCACTAATGCACCGGATCCCATCAGAACTCCGCAGTTAAGCGTGCTTGGGCGAGAGTAGTACTAGGATGGGTGACCTCCTGGGAAGTCCTCGTGTTGCACCCTTTTTTTTGCCGAATTCGTAATTTTTATTTGTTTTCGGTTATTTTGAGATGGGAAATGTTTGGGACGCGTAGATCTCGAAAAAATAACCAATTTGAAAAAAAAAATGTTTAATTCGGACGATCGGGCACAAAGTTACGGCATTTCGAAGGAAATTAGGGGCTGGAAAGGGTATAAATACAAAATAGCGCAATAAGTGAATGGGTGCGATCATACCAGCACTAATGCACCGGATCCCATCAGAACTCCGCAGTTAAGCGTGCTTGGGCGAGAGTAGTACTAGGATGGGTGACCTCCTGGGAAGTCCTCGTGTTGCACCCTTTTTTTGCCGAATTCGTAATTTTTATTTGTTTTCGGTTATTTTGAGATGGGAAATGTTTTGGGACGCGTAGATCTCGAAAAAAATAACCAATTTGAAAAAAAAAATGTTTAATTCGGACGATCGGGCACAAAGTTACGGCATTTCGAAGGAAATTAGGGGCTGGAAAGGGTATAAATACAAAATAGCGCAATAAGTGAATGGGTGCGATCATACCAGCACTAATGCACCGGATCCCATCAGAACTCCGCAGTTAAGCGTGCTTGGGCGAGAGTAGTACTAGGATGGGTGACCTCCTGGGAAGTCCTCGTGTTGCACCCTTTTTTTTGCCGAATTCGTAATTTTTATTTGTTTTCGGTTATTTTGAGATGGGAAATGTTTTGGGACGCGTAGATCTCGAAAAAATAACCAATTTGAAAAAAAAAATGTTTAATTCGGACGATCGGGCACAAAGTTACGGCATTTCGAAGGAAATTAGGGGCTGGAAAGGGTATAAATACAAAATAGCGCAATAAGTGAATGGGTGCGATCATACCAGCACTAATGCACCGGATCCCATCAGAACTCCGCAGTTAAGCGTGCTTGGGCGAGAGAGAGTAGTACTAGGATGGGTGACCTCCTGGGAAGTCCTCGTGTTGCACCCTTTTTTTGCCGAATTCGTAATTTTATTTGTTTTCGGTTATTTTGAGATGGGAAATGTTTTGGGACGCGTAGATCTCGAAAAAATAACCAATTTGAAAAAAAAAATGTTTAATTCGGACGATCGGGCACAAAGTTACGGCATTTCGAAGGAAATTAGGGGCTGGAAAGGGTATAAATACAAAATAGCGCAATAAGTGAATGGGTGCGATCATACCAGCACTAATGCACCGGATCCCATCAGAACTCCGCAGTTAAGCGTGCTTGGGCGAGAGTAGTACTAGGATGGGTGACCTCCTGGGAAGTCCTCGTGTTGCACCCTTTTTTTTGCCGAATTCGTAATTTTTATTTGTTTTCGGTTATTTTGAGATGGGAAATGTTTTGGGACGCGTAGATCTCGAAAAAATAACCAATTTGAAAAAAAAAAATGTTTAATTCGGACGATCGGGCACAAAGTTACGGCATTTCGAAGGAAATTAGGGGCTGGAAAGGGTATAAATACAAAATAGCGCAATAAGTGAATGGGTGCGATCATACCAGCACTAATGCACCGGATCCCATCAGAACTCCGCAGTTAAGCGTGCTTGGGCGAGAGTAGTACTAGGATGGGTGACCTCCTGGGAAGTCCTCGTGTTGCACCCTTTTTTTGCCGAATTCGTAATTTTTATTTGTTTTCGGTTATTTTGAGATGGGAAATGTTTGGGACGCGTAGATCTCGAAAAAATAACCAATTTGAAAAAAAAAATGTTTAATTCGGACGATCGGGCACAAAGTTACGGCATTTCGAAGGAAATTAGGGGCTGGAAAGGGTATAAATACAAAATAGCGCAATAAGTGAATGGGTGCGATCATACCAGCACTAATGCACCGGATCCCATCAGAACTCCGCAGTTAAGCGTGCTTGGGCGAGAGTAGTACTAGGATGGGTGACCTCCTGGGAAGTCCTCGTGTTGCACCCTTTTTTTTGCCGAATTCGTAATTTTTATTTGTTTTCGGTTATTTTGAGATGGGAAATGTTTTGGGACGCGTAGATCTCGAAAAAATAACCAATTTGAAAAAAAAAATGTTTAATTCGGACGATCGGGCACAAAGTTACGGCATTTCGAAGGAAATTAGGGGCTGGAAAGGGTATAAATACAAAATAGCGCAATAAGTGAATGGGTGCGATCATACCAGCACTAATGCACCGGATCCCATCAGAACTCCGCAGTTAAGCGTGCTTGGGCGAGAGTAGTACTAGGATGGGTGACCTCCTGGGAAGTCCTCGTGTTGCACCCTTTTTTTGCCGAATTCGTAATTTTTATTTGTTTTCGGTTATTTTGAGATGGGAAATGTTTTGGGACGCGTAGATCTCGAAAAAATAACCAATTTGAAAAAAAAAATGTTTAATTCGGACGATCGGGCACAAAGTTACGGCATTTCGAAGGAAATTAGGGGCTGGAAAGGGTATAAATACAAAATAGCGCAATAAGTGAATGGGTGCGATCATACCAGCACTAATGCACCGGATCCCATCAGAACTCCGCAGTTAAGCGTGCTTGGGCGAGAGTAGTACTAGGATGGGTGACCTCCTGGGAAGTCCTCGTGTTGCACCCTTTTTTGCCGAATTCGTAATTTTATTTGTTTTCGGTTATTTTGAGATGGGAAATGTTTTGGGACGCGTAGATCTCGAAAAAATAACCAATTTGAAAAAAAAAATGTTTAATTCGGACGATCGGGCACAAAGTTACGGCATTTCGAAGGAAATTAGGGGCTGGAAAGGGTATAAATACAAAATAGCGCAATAAGTGAATGGGTGCGATCATACCAGCACTAATGCACCGGATCCCATCAGAACTCCGCAGTTAAGCGTGCTTGGGCGAGAGTAGTACTAGGATGGGTGACCTCCTGGGAAGTCCTCGTGTTGCACCCTTTTTTTGCCGAATTCGTAATTTTTATTTGTTTTCGGTTATTTTGAGATGGGAAATGTTTTGGGACGCGTAGATCTCGAAAAAATAACCAATTTGAAAAAAAAAATGTTTAATTCGGACGATCGGGCACAAAGTTACGGCATTTCGAAGGAAATTAGGGGCTGGAAAGGGTATAAATACAAAATAGCGCAATAAGTGAATGGGTGCGATCATACCAGCACTAATGCACCGGATCCCATCAGAACTCCGCAGTTAAGCGTGCTTGGGCGAGAGTAGTACTAGGATGGGTGACCTCCTGGGAAGTCCTCGTGTTGCACCCTTTTTTTGCCGAATTCGTAATTTTTATTTGTTTTCGGTTATTTTGAGATGGGAAATGTTTGGGACGCGTAGATCTCGAAAAAATAACCAATTTGAAAAAAAAAAATGTTTAATTCGGACGATCGGGCACAAAGTTACGGCATTTCGAAGGAAATTAGGGGCTGGAAAGGGTATAAATACAAAATAGCGCAATAAGTGAATGGGTGCGATCATACCAGCACTAATGCACCGGATCCCATCAGAACTCCGCAGTTAAGCGTGCTTGGGCGAGAGTAGTACTAGGATGGGTGACCTCCTGGGAAGTCCTCGTGTTGCACCCTTTTTTTGCCGAATTCGTAATTTTTATTTGTTTTCGGTTATTTTGAGATGGGAAATGTTTTGGGACGCGTAGATCTCGAAAAAATAACCAATTTGAAAAAAAAAATGTTTAATTCGGACGATCGGGCACAAAGTTACGGCATTTCGAAGGAAATTAGGGGCTGGAAAGGGTATAAATACAAAATAGCGCAATAAGTGAATGGGTGCGATCATACCAGCACTAATGCACCGGATCCCATCAGAACTCCGCAGTTAAGCGTGCTTGGGCGAGAGTAGTACTAGGATGGGTGACCTCCTGGGAAGTCCTCGTGTTGCACCCTTTTTTTTGCCGAATTCGTAATTTTATTGTTTTCGGTTATTTTGAGATGGGAAATGTTTTGGGACGCGTAGATCTCGAAAAAATAACCAATTTGAAAAAAAAAAAGGTTTAATTCGGACGATCGGGCACAAAGTTACGGCATTTCGAAGGAAATTAGGGGCTGGAAAGGGTATAAATACAAAATAGCGCAATAAGTGAATGGGTGCGATCATACCAGCACTAATGCACCGGATCCCATCAGAACTCCGCAGTTAAGCGTGCTTGGGCGAGAGTAGTACTAGGATGGGTGACCTCCTGGGAAGTCCTCGTGTTGCACCCTTTTTTTGCCGAATTCGTAATTTTTATTGTTTTCGGTTATTTTGAGATGGGAAATGTTTTGGGACGCGTAGATCTCGAAAAAATAACCAATTTGAAAAAAAAAAAGGTTAATTCGGACGATCGGGCACAAAGTTACGGCATTTCGAAGGAAATTAGGGGCTGGAAAGGGTTATAAATACAAAATAGCGCAATAAGTGAATGGGTGCGATCATACCAGCACTAATGCACCGGATCCCATCAGAACTCCGCAGTTAAGCGTGCTTGGGCGAGAGAGTAGTACTAGGATGGGTGACCTCCTGGGAAGTCCTCGTGTTGCACCCTTTTTTTGCCGAATTCGTAATTTTTATTTGTTTTCGGTTATTTTGAGATGGGAAATGTTTTGGGACGCGTAGATCTCGAAAAAATAACCAATTTGAAAAAAAAAATGTTTAATTCGGACGATCGGGCACAAAGTTACGGCATTTCGAAGGAAATTAGGGGCTGGAAAGGGTATAAATACAAAATAGCGCAATAAGTGAATGGGTGCGATCATACCAGCACTAATGCACCGGATCCCATCAGAACTCCGCAGTTAAGCGTGCTTGGGCGAGAGTAGTACTAGGATGGGTGACCTCCTGGGAAGTCCTCGTGTTGCACCCTTTTTTTTGCCGAATTCGTAATTTTTATTTGTTTTCGGTTATTTTGAGATGGGAAATGTTTTGGGACGCGTAGATCTCGAAAAAATAACCAATTTGAAAAAAAAAAGTTTAATTCGGACGATCGGGCACAAAGTTACGGCATTTCGAAGGAAATTAGGGGTGGAAAGGGTATAAATACAAAATAGCGCAATAAGTGAATGGGTGCGATCATACCAGCACTAATGCACCGGATCCCATCAGAACTCCGCAGTTAAGCGTGCTTGGGCGAGAGTAGTACTAGGATGGGTGACCTCCTGGGAAGTCCTCGTGTTGCACCCTTTTTTTGCCGAATTCGTAATTTTTATTTGTTTTCGGTTATTTTGAGATGGGAAATGTTTTGGGACGCGTAGATCTCGAAAAAAATAACCAATTGAAAAAAAAAATGTTTAATTCGGACGATCGGGCACAAAGTTACGGCATTTCGAAGGAAATTAGGGGCTGGAAAGGGTATAAATACAAAATAGCGCAATAAGTGAATGGGTGCGATCATACCAGCACTAATGCACCGGATCCCATCAGAACTCCGCAGTTAAGCGTGCTTGGGCGAGAGTAGTACTAGGATGGGTGACCTCCTGGGAAGTCCTCGTGTTGCACCCTTTTTTTGCCGAATTCGTAATTTTTATTTGTTTTCGGTTATTTTGAGATGGGAAATGTTTTGGGACGCGTAGATCTCGAAAAAATAACCAATTTGAAAAAAAAAAAGTTTAATTCGGACGATCGGGCACAAAGTTACGGCATTTCGAAGGAAAATTAGGGGCTGGAAAGGGTATAAATACAAAATAGCGCAATAAGTGAATGGGTGCGATCATACCAGCACTAATGCAACGGATCCCATCAGAACTCCGCAGTTAAGCGTGCTTGGGCGAGAGTAGTACTAGGATGGGTGACCTCCTGGGAAGTCCTCGTGTTGCACCCTTTTTTTGCCGAATTCGTAATTTTATTTGTTTTCGGTATTTTGAGATGGGAAATGTTTTGGGACGCGTAGATCTCGAAAAAATAACCAATTTGAAAAAAAAAAGGTTTAATTCGGACGATCGGGCACAAAGTTACGGCATTTCGAAGGAAATTAGGGGCTGGAAAGGGTATAAATACAAAATAGCGCAATAAGTGAATGGGTGCGATCATACCAGCACTAATGCACCGGATCCCATCAGAACTCCGCAGTTAAGCGTGCTTGGGCGAGAGTAGTACTAGGATGGGTGACCTCCTGGGAAGTCCTCGTGTTGCACCTTTTTTTGCCGAATTCGTAATTTTATTTGTTTTCGGTTATTTTGAGATGGGAAATTTTGGGACGCGTAGATCTCGAAAAAAATAACCAATTTGAAAAAAAAAAATGTTTAATTCGGACGATCGGGCACAAAGTTACGGCATTTCGAAGGAAATTAGGGGCTGGAAAGGGTATAAATACAAAATAGCGCAATAAGTGAATGGGTGCGATCATACCAGCACTAATGCACCGGATCCCATCAGAACTCCGCAGTTAAGCGTGCTTGGGCGAGAGTAGTACTAGGATGGGTGACCTCCTGGGAAGTCCTCGTGTTGCACCCTTTTTTTTGCCGAATTCGTAATTTTTATTGTTTTCGGTTATTTTGAGATGGGAAATGTTTTGGACGCGTAGATCTCGAAAAAATAACCAATTTGAAAAAAAAAAAGTTTAATTCGGACGATCGGGCACAAAGTTACGGCATTTCGAAGGAAATTAGGGCTGGAAAGGGGTATAAATACAAAATAGCGCAATAAGTGAATGGGTGCGATCATACCAGCACTAATGCACCGGATCCCATCAGAACTCCGCAGTTAAGCGTGCTTGGCGAGAGTAGTACTAGGATGGGGACCTCCTGGGAAGTCCTCGTGTTGCACCCTTTTTTTGCCGAATTCGTAATTTTATTTGTTTTCGGTTATTTTGAGATGGGAAATGTTTTGGGACGCGTAGATCTCGAAAAAATAACCAATTTGAAAAAAAAAAAGGTTTAATTCGGACGATCGGGCACAAAGTTACGGCATTTCGAAGGAAATTAGGGGCTGGAAAGGGTATAAATACAAAATAGCGCAATAAGTGAATGGGTGCGATCATACCAGCACTAATGCACCGGATCCCATCAGAACTCCGCAGTTAAGCGTGCTTGGGCGAGAGTAGTACTAGGATGGGTGACCTCCTGGGAAGTCCTCGTGTTGCACCCTTTTTTGCCGAATTCGTAATTTTATTTGTTTTCGGTTATTTGAGATGGGAAATGTTTGGGACGCGTAGATCTCAAAAAAAATAACAATTTGAAAAAAAAAATGTTTAATTCGGACGATCGGGCACAAAGTTACGGCATTTCGAAGGAAATTAGGGGCTGGAAAGGGTATAAATACAAAATAGCGCAATAAGTGAATGGGTGCGATCATACCAGCACTAATGCACCGGATCCCATCAGAACTCCGCAGTTAAGCGTGCTTGGGCGAGAGTAGTACTAGGATGGGTGACCTCCTGGGAAGTCCTCGTGTTGCACCCTTTTTTTGCCGAATTCGTAATTTTTATTTGTTTTCGGTTATTTGAGATGGGAAATGTTTTGGGACGCGTAGATCTCGAAAAAATAACCAATTTGAAAAAAAAAAATGTTTAATTCGGACGATCGGGCACAAAGTTTTTCTGACAATTTGGCTTCGAAGGAAATAGGGGCTGGAAAGGTATAAATACAAAATAGCGCAATAAGTGAATGGGTGCGATCATACCAGCACTAATGCACCGGATCCCATCAGAACTCCGCAGTTAAGCGTGCTTGGGCGAGAGTAGTACTAGGATGGGTGACCTCCTGGGAAGTCCTCGTGTTGCACCCTTTTTTTTGCCGAATTCGTAATTTTTATTTGTTTTCGGTTATTTGAGATGGGAAATGTTTGGGACGCGTAGATCTCGAAAAAAATAACCAATTTGAAAAAAAAAATGTTTAATTCGGACGATCGGGCACAAAGTTACGGCATTTCGAAGGAAATTAGGGGCTGGAAAGGGTTATAATACAAAATAGGCAATAAGTGAATGGGTGCGATCATACCAGCACTAATGCACCGGATCCCATCAGAACTCCGCAGTTAAGCGTGCTTGGGCGAGAGTAGTACTAGGATGGGTGACCTCCTGGGAAGTCCTCGTGTTGCACCCTTTTTTTTGCCGAATTCGTAATTTTTATTTGTTTTCGGTATTTGAGATGGGAAATGTTTTGGGACGCGTAGATCTCGAAAAAAATAACCAATTTGAAAAAAAAAAATGTTTAATTCGGACGATCGGGCACAAAGTTACGGCATTTCGAAGGAAATTAGGGGCTGGAAAGGGTATAAATACAAAATAGCGCAATAAGTGAATGGGTGCGATCATACCAGCACTAATGCACCGGATCCCATCAGAACTCCGCAGTTAAGCGTGCTTGGGCGAGAGTAGTACTAGGATGGGTGACCTCCTGGGAAGTCCTCGTGTTGCACCTTTTTTTTGCCGAATTCGTAATTTTTATTGTTTTCGGTTATTTTGAGATGGGAAATGTTTTGGGACGCGTAGATCTCGAAAAAATAACCAATTTGAAAAAAAAAAGTTTTAATTCGGACGATCGGGCACAAAGTTACGGCATTCGAAGGAAATTAGGGGCTGGAAAGGGTATAAATACAAAATAGCGCAATAAGTGAATGGGTGCGATCATACCAGCACTAATGCACCGGATCCCATCAGAACTCCGCAGTTAAGCGTGCTTGGGCGAGAGTAGTACTAGGATGGGTGACCTCCTGGGAAGTCCTCGTGTTGCACCCTTTTTTTTGCCGAATTCGTAATTTTTATTTGTTTTCGGTTATTTTGAGATGGGAAATGTTTTGGGACGCGTAGATCTCGAAAAAATAACCAATTTGAAAAAAAAAAAGTTTAATTCGGACGATCGGGCACAAAGTTACGGCATTTCGAAGGAAATTAGGGGCTGGAAAGGGTTTAAATACAAAATAGCGCAATAAGTGAATGGGTGCGATCATACCAGCACATGCACCGGATCCATCAGAACTCCGCAGTTAAGCGTGCTTGGGCGGCGAGAGTAGTACTAGGATGGGTGACCTCCTGGGAAGTCCTCGTGTTGCACCCTTTTTTTTGCCGAATTCGTAATTTTTATTTGTTTTCGGTTATTTTGAGATGGGAAATGTTTTGGGACGCGTAGATCTCGAAAAAATAACCAATTTGAAAAAAAAAATGTTTAATTCGGACGATCGGGCACAAAGTTACGGCATTTCGAAGGAAATTAGGGGCTGGAAAGGGTTATAAATACAAAATAGCGCAATAAGTGAATGGGTGCGATCATACCAGCACTAATGCACCGGATCCCATCAGAACTCCGCAGTTAAGCGTGCTTGGGCGAGAGTAGTACTAGGATGGGTGACCTCCTGGGAAGTCCTCGTGTTGCACCCTTTTTTTGCCGAATTCGTAATTTTTATTGTTTTCGGTTATTTGAGATGGGAAATGTTTGGGACGCGTAGATCTCGAAAAAATAACCAATTTGAAAAAAAAAAATGTTTAATTCGGACGATCGGGCACAAAGTTACGGCATTTCGAAGGAAATTAGGGGCTGGAAAGGGTATAAATACAAAATAGCGCAATAAGTGAATGGGTGCGATCATACCAGCACTAATGCACCGGATCCCATCAGAACTCCGCAGTTAAGCGTGCTTGGGCGAGAGTGAGAGTAGTACTAGGATGGGTGACCTCCTGGGAAGTCCTCGTGTTGCACCCTTTTTTTTGCCGAATTCGTAATTTTATTGTTTTCGGTTATTTTGAGATGGGAAATGTTTGGGACGCGTAGATCTCGAAAAAAATAACCAATTTGAAAAAAAAAGTTTAATTCGGACGATCGGGCACAAAGTTACGGCATTTCGAAGGAAATTAGGGGCTGGAAAGGGTTATAAATACACAAATAGCGCAATAAGTGAATGGGTGCGATCATACCAGCACTAATGCACCGGATCCCATCAGAACTCCGCAGTTAAGCGTGCTTGGGGCGAGAGTAGTACTAGGATGGGTGACCTCCTGGGAAGTCCTCGTGTTGCACCCTTTTTTGCCGAATTCGTAATTTTTATTTGTTTCGGTTATTTGAGATGGGAAATGTTTTGGGACGCGTAGATCTCGAAAAAAAATAACCAATTTGAAAAAAAAAAATGTTTAATCGGACGATCGGGCACAAAGTTACGGCATTTCGAAGGAAATTAGGGGCTGGAAAGGGTATAAATACAAAATAGCGCAATAAGTGAATGGGTGCGATCATACCAGCACTAATGCACCGATCCCATCAGAACTCCGCAGTTAAGCGTGTGGGCGAGGAGAGTAGTACTAGGATGGGTGACCTCCTGGGAAGTCCTCGTGTTGCACCCTTTTTTGCCGAATTCGTAATTTTTATTGTGTTTCGGTTATTTTGAGATGGGAATGTTTTGGGACGCGTAGATCTCGAAAAATAACCAATTTAAAAAAAAAAGGTTTAATTCGGACGATCGGGCACAAAGTACGGCATTTCGAAGGAAATTAGGGGATGGAAAGGGTATATAAATACAAAATAGCGCAATAAGTGAATGGGTGCGATCATACCAGCACTAATGCAC
>CM068294.1:64960178-65021701 GCA_034703905.1 Chenopodium berlandieri
TCCTAGTACTACTCTCGCCCAAGCACGCTTAACTGCGGAGTTCTGATGGGATCCTTTGCATTAGTGCTGGTATGATCGCACCCATTCACTTTTGCGCTATTTTGTATTTAAATAACCCTTTCCAGCCCCTAATTTCCTTCGAAATGCCGTAACTTTGTGCCCGATCGTCCGAATTAAACATTTTTTTTTCAAAATTGGTTATTTTTTGAGATCTACGCGTCCCAAACATTTCCCATCTCAAAATAACCGAAAACAAATAAAAATTACGAATTCGGCAAAAAAGGGTGCAACACGAGGACTTCCCAGGAGGTCACCCATCCTAGTACTACTCTCGCCCAAGCACGCTTAACTGCGGAGTTCTGATGGGATCCGGTGCATTAGTGCTGGTATGATCGCACCCATTCACTTATTGCGCTATTTTGTATTTATACCCTTTCCAGCCCCTAATTTCCTTCGAAATGCCGTAACTTTGTGCCCGATCGTCCGATTAAACCTTTTTTTTTTTCAAATTGGTTATTTTTTTCGAGATCTACGCGTCCCAAACCATTTCCCATCTCAAAATAACCGAAAACAAATAAAAATTACGAATTCGGCAAAAAAAGGGTGCAACACGAGGACTTCCCAGGAGGTCACCCATCCTAGTACTACTCTCGCCCAAGCACGCTTAACTGCGGAGTTCTGATGGGATCCGGTGCATTAGTGCTGGTATGATCGCACCCATTCACTTATTGCGCTATTTTGTATTTATACCCTTTCCAGCCCCTAATTTCCTTCGAAATGCCGTAACTTTGTGCCCGATCGTCCGAATTAAACATTTTTTTTTTTCAAATTGGTTATTTTTTCGAGATCTACGCGTCCCAAAACATTTCCCATCTCAAATAACCGAAAACAATAAAAATTACGAATTCGGCAAAAAAAAGGTGCAACACGAGGACTTCCCAGGAGGTCACCCATCCTAGTACTACTCTCGCCCAAGCACGCTTAACTGCGGAGTTCTGATGGGATCCGGTGCATTAGTGCTGGTATGATCGCACCCATTCACTTATTGCGCTATTTTGTATTTATACCCTTTCCAGCCCCTAATTTCCTTCGAAATGCCGTAACTTTGTGCCCGATCGTCCGAATTAAACATTTTTTTTTTTCAAATTGGTTATTTTTTCGAGATCTACGCGTCCCAAACATTTCCCATCTCAAAATAACCGAAAACAAATAAAAATTACGAATTCGGCAAAAAAAAGGGTGCAACACGAGGACTTCCCAGGAGGTCACCCATCCTAGTACTACTCTCGCCCAAGCACGCTTAACTGCGGAGTTCTGATGGGATCCGGTGCATTAGTGCTGGTATGATCGCACCCATTCACTTATTGCGCTATTTTGTATTTATACCCTTTCCAGCCCCTAATTTCCTTCGAAATGCCGTAACTTTGTGCCCGATCGTCCGAATTAAACATTTTTTTTTTCAAATTGGTTATTTTTTCGAGATCTACGCGTCCCAAAACATTTCCCATCTCAAAATAACCGAAAACAAATAAAATTACGAATTCGGCAAAAAAAGGGTGCAACACGAGGACTTCCCAGGAGGTCACCCATCCTAGTACTACTCTCGCCCAAGCACGCTTAACTGCGGAGTTCTGATGGGATCCGGTGCATTAGTGCTGGTATGATCGCACCCATTCACTTATTGCGCTATTTTGTATTTATACCCTTTCCACGCCCCTAATTTCCTTCGAAATGCCGTAACTTTGTGCCCGATCGTCCGAATTAACATTTTTTTTTTCAAATTGGTTATTTTTTTCGAGATCTACGCGTCCCAAAACATTTCCCATCTCAAATAACCGAAAACAAATAAAAATTACGAATTCGGCAAAAAAGGGTGCAACACGAGACTTCCCAGGAGGTCACCCATCCTAGTACTACTCTCGCCCAAGCACGCTTAACTGCGGAGTTCTGATGGGATCCGGTGCATTAGTGCTGGTATGATCGCACCCATTCACTTATTGCGCTATTTTGTATTTATACCCTTTCCAGCCCCTAATTTCCTTCGAAATGCCGTAACTTTGTGCCCGATCGTCCGAATTAAACATTTTTTTTTTCAAATTGGTTATTTTTCGAGATCTACGCGTCCCAAAACATTTCCCATCTCAAATAACCGAAACAAATAAAAATTACGAATTCGGCAAAAAAAGGGTGCAACACGAGGACTTCCCAGGAGGTCACCCATCCTAGTACTACTCTCGCCCAAGCACGCTTAACTGCGGAGTTCTGATGGGATCCGGTGCATTAGTGCTGGTATGATCGCACCCATTCACTTATTGCGCTATTTTGTATTTATACCCTTTCCAGCCCCTAATTTCCTTCGAATGCCGTAACTTTGTGCCCGATCGTCCGAATTAAACATTTTTTTTTTTCAAATTGGTTATTTTTTCGAGATCTACGCGTCCCAAAACATTTCCCATCTCAAAATAACGAAACAAATAAAAATTACGAATTCGGCAAAAAAAAGGGTGCAACACGAGGACTTCCCAGGAGGTCACCCATCCTAGTACTACTCTCGCCCAAGCACGCTTAACTGCGGAGTTCTGATGGGATCCGGTGCATTAGTGCTGGTATGATCGCACCCATTCACTTATTGCGCTATTTTGTATTTATACCCTTTCCAGCCCCTAATTTCCTTCGAAATCCGTAACTTTGTGCCCGATCGTCCGAATTAAACATTTTTTTTTTCAAATTGGTTATTTTTTTCGAGATCTACGCGTCCCAAAACATTTCCCATCTCAAAATAACCGAAAACAAATAAAAATTACGAATTCGGCAAAAAAAGGGTGCAACACGAGGACTTCCCAGGAGGTCACCCATCCTAGTACTACTCTCGCCCAAGCACGCTTAACTGCGGAGTTCTGATGGGATCCGGTGCATTAGTGCTGGTATGATCGCACCCATTCACTTATTGCGCTATTTTGTATTTATACCCTTTCCAGCCCCTAATTTCCTTCGAAATGCCGTAACTTTGTGCCCGATCGTCCGAATTAAACATTTTTTTTTTTCAAATTGGTTATTTTTTCGAGATCTACGCGTCCCAAACATTTCCCATCTCAAAATAACCGAAAACAAATAAAAATTACGAATTCGGCAAAAAAAGGGTGCAACACGAGGACTTCCCAGGAGGTCACCCATCCTAGTACTACTCTCGCCCAAGCACGCTTAACTGCGGAGTTCTGATGGGATCCGGTGCATTAGTGCTGGTATGATCGCACCCATTCACTTATTGCGCTATTTTGTATTTATACCCTTTCCAGCCCCTAATTTCCTTCGAAATGCCGTAACTTTGTGCCCGATCGTCCGAATTAAACATTTTTTTTTTCAAATTGTTTATTTTTTCGAGATCTACGCGTCCCAAAACATTTCCCATCTCAAAATAACCGAAAACAAATAAAATTACGAATTCGGCAAAAAAAGGGTGCAACACGAGGACTTCCCAGGAGGTCACCCATCCTAGTACTACTCTCGCCCAAGCACGCTTAACTGCGGAGTTCTGATGGGATCCGGTGCATTAGTGCTGGTATGATCGCACCCATTCACTTATTGCGCTATTTTGTATTTATACCCTTTCCAGCCCCTAATTTCCTTCGAAATGCCGTAACTTTGTGCCCGATCGTCCGAATTAAACATTTTTTTTTTTCAAATTGGTTATTTTTTCGAGATCTACGCGTCCCAAAACATTTCCCATCTCAAAATAACCGAAAACAATAAATTACGAATTCGGCAAAAAAAGGGTGCAACACGAGGACTTCCCAGGAGGTCACCCATCCTAGTACTACTCTCGCCCAGCACGCTTAACTGCGGAGTTCTGATGGGATCCGGTGCATTAGTGCTGGTATGATCGCACCCATTCACTTATTGCGCTATTTTGTATTTATACCCTTTCCAGCCCCTAATTTCCTTCGAAATGCCGTAACTTTGTGCCCGATCGTCCGAATTAAACATTTTTTTTTTCAAATTGGTTATTTTTTCGAGATCTACGCGTCCCAAAACATTTCCCATCTCAAATAACCGAAAACAAATAAAATTACGAATTCGGCAAAAAAAGGGTGCAACACGAGGACTTCCCAGGAGGTCACCCATCCTAGTACTACTCTCGCCCCAAGCACGCTTAACTGCGGAGTTCTGATGGGATCCGGCATTAGTGCTGGTATGATCGCACCCATTCACTTATTGCGCTATTTTGTATTTATACCCTTTCCAGCCCCTAATTTCCTTCGAAATGCCGTAACTTTGTGCCCGATCGTCCGAATTAAACATTTTTTTTTTCAAATTGGTTATTTTTTCGAGATCTACGCGTCCCAAACATTTCCCATCTCAAAATAACCGAAAACAAATAAAAATTACGAATTCGGCAAAAAAAGGGTGCAACACGAGGACTTCCCAGGAGGTCACCCATCCTAGTACTACTCTCGCCCAAGCACGCTTAACTGCGGAGTTCTGATGGGATCCGGTGCATTAGTGCTGGTATGATCGCACCCATTCACTTATTGCGCTATTTTGTATTTATACCCTTTCCAGCCCCTAATTTCCTTCGAATGCCGTAACTTTGTGCCCGATCGTCCGAATTAAACTTTTTTTTTTTCAAATTGGTATTTTTTTTCGAGATCTACGCGTCCCAAAACATTTCCCATCTCAAAATAACCGAAAACAAATAAAATTACGAATTCGGCAAAAAAAAGGTGCAACACGAGGACTTCCCAGGAGGTCACCCATCCTAGTACTACTCTCGCCCAAGCACGCTTAACTGCGGAGTTCTGATGGGATCCGGTGCATTAGTGCTGGTATGATCGCACCCATTCACTTATTGCGCTATTTTGTATTTATAACCCTTTCCAGCCCCTAATTTCCTTCGAAATGCCGTAACTTTGTGCCCGATCGTCCGAATTAAACCTTTTTTTTTTTCAAATTGGTTATTTTTTCGAGATCTACGCGTCCCAAACATTTCCCATCTCAAAATAACCGAAAACAAATAAAAATTACGAATTCGGCAAAAAAGGGTGCAACACGAGGACTTCCCAGGAGGTCACCCATCCTAGTACTACTCTCGCCCAAGCACGCTTAACTGCGGAGTTCTGATGGGATCCGGTGCATTAGTGCTGGTATGATCGCACCCATTCACTTATTGCGCTATTTTGTATTTATACCCTTTCCAGCCCCTAATTTCCTTCGAAATGCCGTAACTTTGTGCCCGATCGTCCGAATTAAACATTTTTTTTTTCAAATTGGTTATTTTTTCGAGATCTACGCGTCCCAAACATTTCCCATCTCAAAATAACCGAAAACAAATAAAAATTACGAATTCGGCAAAAAAAGGGTGCAACACGAGGACTTCCCAGGAGGTCACCCATCCTAGTACTACTCTCGCCCAAGCACGCTTAACTGCGGAGTTCTGATGGGATCCGGTGCATTAGTGCTGGTATGATCGCACCCATTCACTTATTGCGCTATTTTGTATTTATACCCTTTCCAGCCCCTAATTTCCTTCGAAATGCCGTAACTTTGTGCCCGATCGTCCGAATTAAACATTTTTTTTTTCAAATTGGTTATTTTTTCGAGATCTACGCGTCCCAAAACATTTCCCATCTCAAATAACCGAAAACAAATAAAATTACGAATTCGGCAAAAAAAAGGGTGCAACACGAGGACTTCCCAGGAGGTCACCCATCCTAGTACTACTCTCGCCCAAGCACGCTTAACTGCGGAGTTCTGATGGGATCCGGTGCATTAGTGCTGGTATGATCGCACCCATTCACTTATTGCGCTATTTTGTATTTATACCCTTTCCAGCCCCTAATTTCCTTCGAAATGCCGTAACTTTGTGCCCGATCGTCCGAATTAAACATTTTTTTTTTTCAAATTGGTTATTTTTTCGAGATCTACGCGTCCCAAAACATTTCCCATCTCAAATAACCGAAAACAAATAAAAATTACGAATTCGGCAAAAAAGGGTGCAACACGAGGACTTCCCAGGAGGTCACCCATCCTAGTACTACTCTCGCCCAAGCACGCTTAACTGCGGAGTTCTGATGGGATCCGGTGCATTAGTGCTGGTATGATCGCACCCATTCACTTATTGCGCTATTTTGTATTTATACCCCTTTCCAGCCCCTAATTTCCTTCGAAATGCCGTAACTTTGTGCCCGATCGTCCGAATTAAACCTTTTTTTTTTTTCAAATTGGTTATTTTTTCGAGATCTACGCGTCCCAAAACATTTCCCATCTCAAAATAACCGAAAACAAATAAAAATTACGAATTCGGCAAAAAAAGGGTGCAACACGAGGACTTCCCAGGAGGTCACCCATCCTAGTACTACTCTCGCCCAAGCACGCTTAACTGCGGAGTTCTGATGGGATCCGGTGCATTAGTGCTGGTATGATCGCACCCATTCACTTATTGCGCTATTTTGTATTTATAACCCTTTCCAGCCCCTAATTTCCTTCGAAATGCCGTAACTTTGTGCCCGATCGTCCGAATTAAACATTTTTTTTTTCAAATTGGTTATTTTTTCGAGATCTACGCGTCCCAAAACATTTCCATCTCAAAATAACCGAAAACAAATAAAAATTACGAATTCGGCAAAAAAAGGGTGCAACACGAGGACTTCCCAGGAGGTCACCCATCCTAGTACTACTCTCTCGCCCCAAGCACGCTTAACTGCGGAGTTCTGATGGGATCCGGTGCATTAGTGCTGGTATGATCGCACCCCATTCACTTATTGCGCTATTTTGTATTTATACCCTTTCCAGCCCCTAATTTCCTTCGAAATGCCGTAACTTTGTGCCCGATCGTCCGAATTAACCTTTTTTTTTTCAAATTGGTTATTTTTTCGAGATCTACGCGTCCCAAAACATTTCCCATCTCAAAATAACCGAAAACAAATAAAAATTACGAATTCGGCAAAAAAAAGGTGCAACACGAGGACTTCCCAGGAGGTCACCCATCCTAGTACTACTCTCGCCCAAGCACGCTTAACTGCGGAGTTCTGATGGGATCCGGTGCATTAGTGCTGGTATGATCGCACCCATTCACTTATTGCGCTATTTTGTATTTATACCCTTTCCAGCCCCTAATTTCCTTCGAAATGCCGTAACTTTGTGCCCGATCGTCCGAATTAAACATTTTTTTTTTCAAATTGGTTATTTTTTCGAGATCTACGCGTCCCAAAACATTTCCCATCTCAAAATAACCGAAAACAAATAAAAATTACGAATTCGGCAAAAAAGGGGTGCAACACGAGGACTTCCCAGGAGGTCACCCATCCTAGTACTACTCTCGCCCAAGCACGCTTAACTGCGGAGTTCTGATGGGATCCGGTGCATTAGTGCTGGTATGATCGCACCCATTCACTTATTGCGCTATTTTGTATTTATACCCTTTCCAGCCCCTAATTTCCTTCGAAATGCCGTAACTTTGTGCCCGATCGTCCGAATTAAACATTTTTTTTTTTCAAATTGGTTATTTTTTCGAGATCTACGCGTCCCAAACATTTCCCATCTCAAAATAACCGAAAACAAATAAAAATTACGAATTCGGCAAAAAAAGGGTGCAACACGAGGACTTCCCAGGAGGTCACCCATCCTAGTACTACTCTCGCCCAAGCACGCTTAACTGCGGAGTTCTGATGGGATCCGGTGCATTAGTGCTGGTATGATCGCACCCATTCACTTATTGCGCTATTTTGTATTTATACCCTTTCCAGCCCCTAATTTCCTTCGAAATGCCGTAACTTTGTGCCCGATCGTCCGAATTAAACATTTTTTTTTTCAAATTGGTTATTTTTTCGAGATCTACGCGTCCCAAAACATTTCCCATCTCAAAATAACCGAAAACAAATAAAAATTACGAATTCGGCAAAAAAAGGGTGCAACACGAGGACTTCCCAGGAGGTCACCCATCCTAGTACTACTCTCGCCCAAGCACGCTTAACTGCGGAGTTCTGATGGGATCCGGTGCATTAGTGCTGGTATGATCGCACCCATTCACTTATTGCGCTATTTTGTATTTATACCCTTTCCAGCCCTAATTTCCTTCGAAATGCCGTAACTTTGTGCCCGATCGTCCGAATTAAACATTTTTTTTTTCAAATTGGTTATTTTTTCGAGATCTACGCGTCCCAAAACATTTCCCATCTCAAAATAACCGAAAACAAATAAAAATTACGAATTCGGCAAAAAAAAGGGTGCAACACGAGGACTTCCCAGGAGGTCACCCATCCTAGTACTACTCTCGCCCAAGCACGCTTAACTGCGGAGTTCTGATGGGATCCGGTGCATTAGTGCTGGTATGATCGCACCCATTCACTTATTGCGCTATTTTGTATTTATACCCTTTCCAGCCCCTAATTTCCTTCGAAATGCCGTAACTTTGTGCCCGATCGTCCGAATTAAACATTTTTTTTTTCAAATTGGTTATTTTTTCGAGATCTACGCGTCCCAAAACATTTCCCATCTCAAAATAACCGAAAACAAATAAAAATTACGAATTCGGCAAAAAAAGGGTGCAACACGAGGACTTCCCAGGAGGTCACCCATCCTAGTACTACTCTCGCCCAAGCACGCTTAACTGCGGAGTTCTGATGGGATCCGGTGCATTAGTGCTGGTATGATCGCACCCATTCACTTATTGCGCTATTTTGTATTTATACCCTTTCCAGCCCCTAATTTCCTTCGAAATGCCGTAACTTTGTGCCCGATCGTCCGAATTAAACATTTTTTTTTTCAAATTGGTTATTTTTTCGAGATCTACGCGTCCCAAACAATTTCCCATCTCAAAATAACCGAAAACAAATAAAAATTACGAATTCGGCAAAAAAAAGGGTGCAACACGAGGACTTCCCAGGAGGTCACCCATCCTAGTACTACTCTCGCCCAAGCACGCTTAACTGCGGAGTTCTGATGGGATCCGGTGCATTAGTGCTGGTATGATCGCACCCATTCACTTATTGCGCTATTTTGTATTTATACCCTTTCCAGCCCCTAATTTCCTTCGAAATGCCGTAACTTTGTGCCCGATCGTCCGAATTAAACATTTTTTTTTTCAAATTGGTTATTTTTTCGAGATCTACGCGTCCCAAAACATTTCCCATCTCAAAATAACCGAAAACAAATAAAAATTACGAATTCGGCAAAAAAAGGGTGCAACACGAGGACTTCCCAGGAGGTCACCCATCCTAGTACTACTCTCGCCCAAGCACGCTTAACTGCGGAGTTCTGATGGGATCCGGTGCATTAGTGCTGGTATGATCGCACCCATTCACTTATTGCGCTATTTTGTATTTATACCCTTTCCAGCCCCTAATTTCCTTCGAAATGCCGTAACTTTGTGCCCGATCGTCCGAATTAAACATTTTTTTTTTCAAATTGGTTATTTTTTCGAGATCTACGCGTCCCAAAACATTTCCCATCTCAAAATAACCGAAAACAAATAAAAATTACGAATTCGGCAAAAAAAAGGGTGCAACACGAGGACTTCCCAGGAGGTCACCCATCCTAGTACTACTCTCGCCCAAGCACGCTTAACTGCGGAGTTCTGATGGGATCCGGTGCATTAGTGCTGGTATGATCGCACCCATTCACTTATTGCGCTATTTTGTATTTATACCCTTTCCAGCCCCTAATTTCCTTCGAAATGCCGTAACTTTGTGCCCGATCGTCCGAATTAAACATTTTTTTTTTCAAATTGGTTATTTTTTCGAGATCTACGCGTCCCAAAACATTTCCCATCTCAAAATAACCGAAAACAAATAAAAATTACGAATTCGGCAAAAAAAGGGTGCAACACGAGGACTTCCCAGGAGGTCACCCATCCTAGTACTACTCTCGCCCAAGCACGCTTAACTGCGGAGTTCTGATGGGATCCGGTGCATTAGTGCTGGTATGATCGCACCCATTCACTTATTGCGCTATTTTGTATTTATACCCTTTCCAGCCCCTAATTTCCTTCGAAATGCCGTAACTTTGTGCCCGATCGTCCGAATTAAACATTTTTTTTTTCAAATTGGTTATTTTTTCGAGATCTACGCGTCCCAAACATTTCCCATCTCAAAATAACCGAAAACAAATAAAAATTACGAATTCGGCAAAAAAAAGGGTGCAACACGAGGACTTCCCAGGAGGTCACCCATCCTAGTACTACTCTCGCCCAAGCACGCTTAACTGCGGAGTTCTGATGGGATCCGGTGCATTAGTGCTGGTATGATCGCACCCATTCACTTATTGCGCTATTTTGTATTTATACCCTTTCCAGCCCCTAATTTCCTTCGAAATGCCGTAACTTTGTGCCCGATCGTCCGAATTAAACATTTTTTTTTTCAAATTGGTTATTTTTTCGAGATCTACGCGTCCCAAAACATTTCCCATCTCAAAATAACCGAAAACAAATAAAAATTACGAATTCGGCAAAAAAAAGGGTGCAACACGAGGACTTCCCAGGAGGTCACCCATCCTAGTACTACTCTCGCCCAAGCACGCTTAACTGCGGAGTTCTGATGGGATCCGGTGCATTAGTGCTGGTATGATCGCACCCATTCACTTATTGCGCTATTTTGTATTTATACCCTTTCCAGCCCCTAATTTCCTTCGAAATGCCGTAACTTTGTGCCCGATCGTCCGAATTAAACATTTTTTTTTTCAAATTGGTTATTTTTTCGAGATCTACGCGTCCCAAACATTTCCCATCTCAAAATAACCGAAAACAAATAAAAATTACGAATTCGGCAAAAAAAAGGGTGCAACACGAGGACTTCCCAGGAGGTCACCCATCCTAGTACTACTCTCGCCCAAGCACGCTTAACTGCGGAGTTCTGATGGGATCCGGTGCATTAGTGCTGGTATGATCGCACCCATTCACTTATTGCGCTATTTTGTATTTATACCCTTTCCAGCCCCTAATTTCCTTCGAAATGCCGTAACTTTGTGCCCGATCGTCCGAATTAAACATTTTTTTTTTCAAATTGGTTATTTTTTCGAGATCTACGCGTCCCAAAACATTTCCCATCTCAAAATAACCGAAAACAAATAAAAATTACGAATTCGGCAAAAAAAAGGGTGCAACACGAGGACTTCCCAGGAGGTCACCCATCCTAGTACTACTCTCGCCCAAGCACGCTTAACTGCGGAGTTCTGATGGGATCCGGTGCATTAGTGCTGGTATGATCGCACCCATTCACTTATTGCGCTATTTTGTATTTATACCCTTTCCAGCCCCTAATTTCCTTCGAAATGCCGTAACTTTGTGCCCGATCGTCCGAATTAAACATTTTTTTTTTCAAATTGGTTATTTTTTCGAGATCTACGCGTCCCAAAACATTTCCCATCTCAAAATAACCGAAAACAAATAAAAATTACGAATTCGGCAAAAAAAGGGTGCAACACGAGGACTTCCCAGGAGGTCACCCATCCTAGTACTACTCTCGCCCAAGCACGCTTAACTGCGGAGTTCTGATGGGATCCGGTGCATTAGTGCTGGTATGATCGCACCCATTCACTTATTGCGCTATTTTGTATTTATACCCTTTCCAGCCCCTAATTTCCTTCGAAATGCCGTAACTTTGTGCCCGATCGTCCGAATTAAACATTTTTTTTTTCAAATTGGTTATTTTTTCGAGATCTACGCGTCCCAAAACATTTCCCATCTCAAAATAACCGAAAACAAATAAAAATTACGAATTCGGCAAAAAAAAGGGTGCAACACGAGGACTTCCCAGGAGGTCACCCATCCTAGTACTACTCTCGCCCAAGCACGCTTAACTGCGGAGTTCTGATGGGATCCGGTGCATTAGTGCTGGTATGATCGCACCCATTCACTTATTGCGCTATTTTGTATTTATACCCTTTCCAGCCCCTAATTTCCTTCGAAATGCCGTAACTTTGTGCCCGATCGTCCGAATTAAACATTTTTTTTTTCAAATTGGTTATTTTTTCGAGATCTACGCGTCCCAAAACATTTCCCATCTCAAAATAACCGAAAACAAATAAAAATTACGAATTCGGCAAAAAAAAGGGTGCAACACGAGGACTTCCCAGGAGGTCACCCATCCTAGTACTACTCTCGCCCAAGCACGCTTAACTGCGGAGTTCTGATGGGATCCGGTGCATTAGTGCTGGTATGATCGCACCCATTCACTTATTGCGCTATTTTGTATTTATACCCTTTCCAGCCCCTAATTTCCTTCGAAATGCCGTAACTTTGTGCCCGATCGTCCGAATTAAACATTTTTTTTTTCAAATTGGTTATTTTTTCGAGATCTACGCGTCCCAAAACATTTCCCATCTCAAAATAACCGAAAACAAATAAAAATTACGAATTCGGCAAAAAAAAGGGTGCAACACGAGGACTTCCCAGGAGGTCACCCATCCTAGTACTACTCTCGCCCAAGCACGCTTAACTGCGGAGTTCTGATGGGATCCGGTGCATTAGTGCTGGTATGATCGCACCCATTCACTTATTGCGCTATTTTGTATTTATACCCTTTCCAGCCCCTAATTTCCTTCGAAATGCCGTAACTTTGTGCCCGATCGTCCGAATTAAACATTTTTTTTTTTCAAATTGGTTATTTTTTCGAGATCTACGCGTCCCAAAACATTTCCCATCTCAAAATAACCGAAAACAAATAAAAATTACGAATTCGGCAAAAAAAGGGGTGCAACACGAGGACTTCCCAGGAGGTCACCCATCCTAGTACTACTCTCGCCCAAGCACGCTTAACTGCGGAGTTCTGATGGGATCCGGTGCATTAGTGCTGGTATGATCGCACCCATTCACTTATTGCGCTATTTTGTATTTATACCCTTTCCAGCCCCTAATTTCCTTCGAAATGCCGTAACTTTGTGCCCGATCGTCCGAATTAAACATTTTTTTTTTCAAATTGGTTATTTTTTCGAGATCTACGCGTCCCAAAACATTTCCCATCTCAAAATAACCGAAAACAAATAAAAATTACGAATTCGGCAAAAAAAAGGGTGCAACACGAGGACTTCCCAGGAGGTCACCCATCCTAGTACTACTCTCGCCCAAGCACGCTTAACTGCGGAGTTCTGATGGGATCCGGTGCATTAGTGCTGGTATGATCGCACCCATTCACTTATTGCGCTATTTTGTATTTATACCCTTTCCAGCCCCTAATTTCCTTCGAAATGCCGTAACTTTGTGCCCGATCGTCCGAATTAAACATTTTTTTTTTTCAAATTGGTTATTTTTTCGAGATCTACGCGTCCCAAAACATTTCCCATCTCAAAATAACCGAAAACAAATAAAAATTACGAATTCGGCAAAAAAAAGGGTGCAACACGAGGACTTCCCAGGAGGTCACCCATCCTAGTACTACTCTCGCCCAAGCACGCTTAACTGCGGAGTTCTGATGGGATCCGGTGCATTAGTGCTGGTATGATCGCACCCATTCACTTATTGCGCTATTTTGTATTTATACCCTTTCCAGCCCCTAATTTCCTTCGAAATGCCGTAACTTTGTGCCCGATCGTCCGAATTAAACATTTTTTTTTTTCAAATTGGTTATTTTTTCGAGATCTACGCGTCCCAAAACATTTCCCATCTCAAAATAACCGAAAACAAATAAAAATTACGAATTCGGCAAAAAAAAGGGTGCAACACGAGGACTTCCCAGGAGGTCACCCATCCTAGTACTACTCTCGCCCAAGCACGCTTAACTGCGGAGTTCTGATGGGATCCGGTGCATTAGTGCTGGTATGATCGCACCCATTCACTTATTGCGCTATTTTGTATTTATACCCTTTCCAGCCCCTAATTTCCTTCGAAATGCCGTAACTTTGTGCCCGATCGTCCGAATTAAACATTTTTTTTTTCAAATTGGTTATTTTTTCGAGATCTACGCGTCCCAAACATTTCCCATCTCAAAATAACCGAAAACAAATAAAAATTACGAATTCGGCAAAAAAAGGGTGCAACACGAGGACTTCCCAGGAGGTCACCCATCCTAGTACTACTCTCGCCCAAGCACGCTTAACTGCGGAGTTCTGATGGGATCCGGTGCATTAGTGCTGGTATGATCGCACCCATTCACTTATTGCGCTATTTTGTATTTATACCCTTTCCAGCCCCTAATTTCCTTCGAAATGCCGTAACTTTGTGCCCGATCGTCCGAATTAAACATTTTTTTTTTCAAATTGGTTATTTTTTCGAGATCTACGCGTCCCAAAACATTTCCCATCTCAAAATAACCGAAAACAAATAAAAATTACGAATTCGGCAAAAAAAAGGGTGCAACACGAGGACTTCCCAGGAGGTCACCCATCCTAGTACTACTCTCGCCCAAGCACGCTTAACTGCGGAGTTCTGATGGGATCCGGTGCATTAGTGCTGGTATGATCGCACCCATTCACTTATTGCGCTATTTTGTATTTATACCCTTTCCAGCCCCTAATTTCCTTCGAAATGCCGTAACTTTGTGCCCGATCGTCCGAATTAAACATTTTTTTTTTCAAATTGGTTATTTTTTCGAGATCTACGCGTCCCAAAACATTTCCCATCTCAAAATAACCGAAAACAAATAAAAATTACGAATTCGGCAAAAAAAAGGGTGCAACACGAGGACTTCCCAGGAGGTCACCCATCCTAGTACTACTCTCGCCCAAGCACGCTTAACTGCGGAGTTCTGATGGGATCCGGTGCATTAGTGCTGGTATGATCGCACCCATTCACTTATTGCGCTATTTTGTATTTATACCCTTTCCAGCCCCTAATTTCCTTCGAAATGCCGTAACTTTGTGCCCGATCGTCCGAATTAAACATTTTTTTTTTCAAATTGGTTATTTTTTCGAGATCTACGCGTCCCAAAACATTTCCCATCTCAAAATAACCGAAAACAAATAAAAATTACGAATTCGGCAAAAAAAAGGGTGCAACACGAGGACTTCCCAGGAGGTCACCCATCCTAGTACTACTCTCGCCCAAGCACGCTTAACTGCGGAGTTCTGATGGGATCCGGTGCATTAGTGCTGGTATGATCGCACCCATTCACTTATTGCGCTATTTTGTATTTATACCCTTTCCAGCCCCTAATTTCCTTCGAAATGCCGTAACTTTGTGCCCGATCGTCCGAATTAAACATTTTTTTTTTCAAATTGGTTATTTTTTCGAGATCTACGCGTCCCAAAACATTTCCCATCTCAAAATAACCGAAAACAAATAAAAATTACGAATTCGGCAAAAAAAGGGTGCAACACGAGGACTTCCCAGGAGGTCACCCATCCTAGTACTACTCTCGCCCAAGCACGCTTAACTGCGGAGTTCTGATGGGATCCGGTGCATTAGTGCTGGTATGATCGCACCCATTCACTTATTGCGCTATTTTGTATTTATACCCTTTCCAGCCCCTAATTTCCTTCGAAATGCCGTAACTTTGTGCCCGATCGTCCGAATTAAACTTTTTTTTTTCAAATTGGTTATTTTTTCGAGATCTACGCGTCCCAAAACATTTCCCATCTCAAAATAACCGAAAACAAATAAAAATTACGAATTCGGCAAAAAAAGGGTGCAACACGAGGACTTCCCAGGAGGTCACCCATCCTAGTACTACTCTCGCCCAAGCACGCTTAACTGCGGAGTTCTGATGGGATCCGGTGCATTAGTGCTGGTATGATCGCACCCATTCACTTATTGCGCTATTTTGTATTTATACCCTTTCCAGCCCCTAATTTCCTTCGAAATGCCGTAACTTTGTGCCCGATCGTCCGAATTAAACATTTTTTTTTTCAAATTGGTTATTTTTTCGAGATCTACGCGTCCCAAAACATTTCCCATCTCAAAATAACCGAAAACAAATAAAAATTACGAATTCGGCAAAAAAAAGGGTGCAACACGAGGACTTCCCAGGAGGTCACCCATCCTAGTACTACTCTCGCCCAAGCACGCTTAACTGCGGAGTTCTGATGGGATCCGGTGCATTAGTGCTGGTATGATCGCACCCATTCACTTATTGCGCTATTTTGTATTTATACCCTTTCCAGCCCCTAATTTCCTTCGAAATGCCGTAACTTTGTGCCCGATCGTCCGAATTAAACATTTTTTTTTTCAAATTGGTTATTTTTTCGAGATCTACGCGTCCCAAAACATTTCCCATCTCAAAATAACCGAAAACAAATAAAAATTACGAATTCGGCAAAAAAAAGGGTGCAACACGAGGACTTCCCAGGAGGTCACCCATCCTAGTACTACTCTCGCCCAAGCACGCTTAACTGCGGAGTTCTGATGGGATCCGGTGCATTAGTGCTGGTATGATCGCACCCATTCACTTATTGCGCTATTTTGTATTTATACCCTTTCCAGCCCCTAATTTCCTTCGAAATGCCGTAACTTTGTGCCCGATCGTCCGAATTAAACATTTTTTTTTTCAAATTGGTTATTTTTTCGAGATCTACGCGTCCCAAAACATTTCCCATCTCAAAATAACCGAAAACAAATAAAAATTACGAATTCGGCAAAAAAAAGGGTGCAACACGAGGACTTCCCAGGAGGTCACCCATCCTAGTACTACTCTCGCCCAAGCACGCTTAACTGCGGAGTTCTGATGGGATCCGGTGCATTAGTGCTGGTATGATCGCACCCATTCACTTATTGCGCTATTTTGTATTTATACCCTTTCCAGCCCCTAATTTCCTTCGAAATGCCGTAACTTTGTGCCCGATCGTCCGAATTAAACATTTTTTTTTTCAAATTGGTTATTTTTTCGAGATCTACGCGTCCCAAAACATTTCCCATCTCAAAATAACCGAAAACAAATAAAAATTACGAATTCGGCAAAAAAAAGGGTGCAACACGAGGACTTCCCAGGAGGTCACCCATCCTAGTACTACTCTCGCCCAAGCACGCTTAACTGCGGAGTTCTGATGGGATCCGGTGCATTAGTGCTGGTATGATCGCACCCATTCACTTATTGCGCTATTTTGTATTTATACCCTTTCCAGCCCCTAATTTCCTTCGAAATGCCGTAACTTTGTGCCCGATCGTCCGAATTAAACATTTTTTTTTTCAAATTGGTTATTTTTTCGAGATCTACGCGTCCCAAAACATTTCCCATCTCAAAATAACCGAAAACAAATAAAAATTACGAATTCGGCAAAAAAAAGGGTGCAACACGAGGACTTCCCAGGAGGTCACCCATCCTAGTACTACTCTCGCCCAAGCACGCTTAACTGCGGAGTTCTGATGGGATCCGGTGCATTAGTGCTGGTATGATCGCACCCATTCACTTATTGCGCTATTTTGTATTTATACCCTTTCCAGCCCCTAATTTCCTTCGAAATGCCGTAACTTTGTGCCCGATCGTCCGAATTAAACATTTTTTTTTTCAAATTGGTTATTTTTTCGAGATCTACGCGTCCCAAAACATTTCCCATCTCAAAATAACCGAAAACAAATAAAAATTACGAATTCGGCAAAAAAAAGGGTGCAACACGAGGACTTCCCAGGAGGTCACCCATCCTAGTACTACTCTCGCCCAAGCACGCTTAACTGCGGAGTTCTGATGGGATCCGGTGCATTAGTGCTGGTATGATCGCACCCATTCACTTATTGCGCTATTTTGTATTTATACCCTTTCCAGCCCCTAATTTCCTTCGAAATGCCGTAACTTTGTGCCCGATCGTCCGAATTAAACATTTTTTTTTTCAAATTGGTTATTTTTTCGAGATCTACGCGTCCCAAAACATTTCCCATCTCAAAATAACCGAAAACAAATAAAAATTACGAATTCGGCAAAAAAAAGGGTGCAACACGAGGACTTCCCAGGAGGTCACCCATCCTAGTACTACTCTCGCCCAAGCACGCTTAACTGCGGAGTTCTGATGGGATCCGGTGCATTAGTGCTGGTATGATCGCACCCATTCACTTATTGCGCTATTTTGTATTTATACCCTTTCCAGCCCCTAATTTCCTTCGAAATGCCGTAACTTTGTGCCCGATCGTCCGAATTAAACATTTTTTTTTTCAAATTGGTTATTTTTTCGAGATCTACGCGTCCCAAAACATTTCCCATCTCAAAATAACCGAAAACAAATAAAAATTACGAATTCGGCAAAAAAAGGGTGCAACACGAGGACTTCCCAGGAGGTCACCCATCCTAGTACTACTCTCGCCCAAGCACGCTTAACTGCGGAGTTCTGATGGGATCCGGTGCATTAGTGCTGGTATGATCGCACCCATTCACTTATTGCGCTATTTTGTATTTATACCCTTTCCAGCCCCTAATTTCCTTCGAAATGCCGTAACTTTGTGCCCGATCGTCCGAATTAAACATTTTTTTTTTCAAATTGGTTATTTTTTCGAGATCTACGCGTCCCAAAACATTTCCCATCTCAAAATAACCGAAAACAAATAAAAATTACGAATTCGGCAAAAAAAGGGTGCAACACGAGGACTTCCCAGGAGGTCACCCATCCTAGTACTACTCTCGCCCAAGCACGCTTAACTGCGGAGTTCTGATGGGATCCGGTGCATTAGTGCTGGTATGATCGCACCCATTCACTTATTGCGCTATTTTGTATTTATACCCTTTCCAGCCCCTAATTTCCTTCGAAATGCCGTAACTTTGTGCCCGATCGTCCGAATTAAACATTTTTTTTTTCAAATTGGTTATTTTTTCGAGATCTACGCGTCCCAAAACATTTCCCATCTCAAAATAACCGAAAACAAATAAAAATTACGAATTCGGCAAAAAAAAGGGTGCAACACGAGGACTTCCCAGGAGGTCACCCATCCTAGTACTACTCTCGCCCAAGCACGCTTAACTGCGGAGTTCTGATGGGATCCGGTGCATTAGTGCTGGTATGATCGCACCCATTCACTTATTGCGCTATTTTGTATTTATACCCTTTCCAGCCCCTAATTTCCTTCGAAATGCCGTAACTTTGTGCCCGATCGTCCGAATTAAACATTTTTTTTTTCAAATTGGTTATTTTTTCGAGATCTACGCGTCCCAAAACATTTCCCATCTCAAAATAACCGAAAACAAATAAAAATTACGAATTCGGCAAAAAAAGGGTGCAACACGAGGACTTCCCAGGAGGTCACCCATCCTAGTACTACTCTCGCCCAAGCACGCTTAACTGCGGAGTTCTGATGGGATCCGGTGCATTAGTGCTGGTATGATCGCACCCATTCACTTATTGCGCTATTTTGTATTTATACCCTTTCCAGCCCCTAATTTCCTTCGAAATGCCGTAACTTTGTGCCCGATCGTCCGAATTAAACATTTTTTTTTTCAAATTGGTTATTTTTTCGAGATCTACGCGTCCCAAAACATTTCCCATCTCAAAATAACCGAAAACAAATAAAAATTACGAATTCGGCAAAAAAAAGGGTGCAACACGAGGACTTCCCAGGAGGTCACCCATCCTAGTACTACTCTCGCCCAAGCACGCTTAACTGCGGAGTTCTGATGGGATCCGGTGCATTAGTGCTGGTATGATCGCACCCATTCACTTATTGCGCTATTTTGTATTTATACCCTTTCCAGCCCCTAATTTCCTTCGAAATGCCGTAACTTTGTGCCCGATCGTCCGAATTAAACATTTTTTTTTTCAAATTGGTTATTTTTTCGAGATCTACGCGTCCCAAAACATTTCCCATCTCAAAATAACCGAAAACAAATAAAAATTACGAATTCGGCAAAAAAAAGGGTGCAACACGAGGACTTCCCAGGAGGTCACCCATCCTAGTACTACTCTCGCCCAAGCACGCTTAACTGCGGAGTTCTGATGGGATCCGGTGCATTAGTGCTGGTATGATCGCACCCATTCACTTATTGCGCTATTTTGTATTTATACCCTTTCCAGCCCCTAATTTCCTTCGAAATGCCGTAACTTTGTGCCCGATCGTCCGAATTAAACATTTTTTTTTTCAAATTGGTTATTTTTTCGAGATCTACGCGTCCCAAAACATTTCCCATCTCAAAATAACCGAAAACAAATAAAAATTACGAATTCGGCAAAAAAAGGGTGCAACACGAGGACTTCCCAGGAGGTCACCCATCCTAGTACTACTCTCGCCCAAGCACGCTTAACTGCGGAGTTCTGATGGGATCCGGTGCATTAGTGCTGGTATGATCGCACCCATTCACTTATTGCGCTATTTTGTATTTATACCCTTTCCAGCCCCTAATTTCCTTCGAAATGCCGTAACTTTGTGCCCGATCGTCCGAATTAAACATTTTTTTTTTCAAATTGGTTATTTTTTCGAGATCTACGCGTCCCAAAACATTTCCCATCTCAAAATAACCGAAAACAAATAAAAATTACGAATTCGGCAAAAAAAAGGTGCAACACGAGGACTTCCCAGGAGGTCACCCATCCTAGTACTACTCTCGCCCAAGCACGCTTAACTGCGGAGTTCTGATGGGATCCGGTGCATTAGTGCTGGTATGATCGCACCCATTCACTTATTGCGCTATTTTGTATTTATACCCTTTCCAGCCCCTAATTTCCTTCGAAATGCCGTAACTTTGTGCCCGATCGTCCGAATTAAACATTTTTTTTTTCAAATTGGTTATTTTTTCGAGATCTACGCGTCCCAAAACATTTCCCATCTCAAAATAACCGAAAACAAATAAAAATTACGAATTCGGCAAAAAAAGGGTGCAACACGAGGACTTCCCAGGAGGTCACCCATCCTAGTACTACTCTCGCCCAAGCACGCTTAACTGCGGAGTTCTGATGGGATCCGGTGCATTAGTGCTGGTATGATCGCACCCATTCACTTATTGCGCTATTTTGTATTTATACCCTTTCCAGCCCCTAATTTCCTTCGAAATGCCGTAACTTTGTGCCCGATCGTCCGAATTAAACATTTTTTTTTTCAAATTGGTTATTTTTTCGAGATCTACGCGTCCCAAAACATTTCCCATCTCAAAATAACCGAAAACAAATAAAAATTACGAATTCGGCAAAAAAAGGGTGCAACACGAGGACTTCCCAGGAGGTCACCCATCCTAGTACTACTCTCGCCCAAGCACGCTTAACTGCGGAGTTCTGATGGGATCCGGTGCATTAGTGCTGGTATGATCGCACCCATTCACTTATTGCGCTATTTTGTATTTATACCCTTTCCAGCCCCTAATTTCCTTCGAAATGCCGTAACTTTGTGCCCGATCGTCCGAATTAAACATTTTTTTTTTTCAAATTGGTTATTTTTTCGAGATCTACGCGTCCCAAAACATTTCCCATCTCAAAATAACCGAAAACAAATAAAAATTACGAATTCGGCAAAAAAAAGGGTGCAACACGAGGACTTCCCAGGAGGTCACCCATCCTAGTACTACTCTCGCCCAAGCACGCTTAACTGCGGAGTTCTGATGGGATCCGGTGCATTAGTGCTGGTATGATCGCACCCATTCACTTATTGCGCTATTTTGTATTTATACCCTTTCCAGCCCCTAATTTCCTTCGAAATGCCGTAACTTTGTGCCCGATCGTCCGAATTAAACATTTTTTTTTTCAAATTGGTTATTTTTTCGAGATCTACGCGTCCCAAAACATTTCCCATCTCAAAATAACCGAAAACAAATAAAAATTACGAATTCGGCAAAAAAAGGGTGCAACACGAGGACTTCCCAGGAGGTCACCCATCCTAGTACTACTCTCGCCCAAGCACGCTTAACTGCGGAGTTCTGATGGGATCCGGTGCATTAGTGCTGGTATGATCGCACCCATTCACTTATTGCGCTATTTTGTATTTATACCCTTTCCAGCCCCTAATTTCCTTCGAAATGCCGTAACTTTGTGCCCGATCGTCCGAATTAAACATTTTTTTTTTCAAATTGGTTATTTTTTCGAGATCTACGCGTCCCAAAACATTTCCCATCTCAAAATAACCGAAAACAAATAAAAATTACGAATTCGGCAAAAAAAAGGGTGCAACACGAGGACTTCCCAGGAGGTCACCCATCCTAGTACTACTCTCGCCCAAGCACGCTTAACTGCGGAGTTCTGATGGGATCCGGTGCATTAGTGCTGGTATGATCGCACCCATTCACTTATTGCGCTATTTTGTATTTATACCCTTTCCAGCCCCTAATTTCCTTCGAAATGCCGTAACTTTGTGCCCGATCGTCCGAATTAAACATTTTTTTTTTCAAATTGGTTATTTTTTCGAGATCTACGCGTCCCAAAACATTTCCCATCTCAAAATAACCGAAAACAAATAAAAATTACGAATTCGGCAAAAAAAGGGTGCAACACGAGGACTTCCCAGGAGGTCACCCATCCTAGTACTACTCTCGCCCAAGCACGCTTAACTGCGGAGTTCTGATGGGATCCGGTGCATTAGTGCTGGTATGATCGCACCCATTCACTTATTGCGCTATTTTGTATTTATACCCTTTCCAGCCCCTAATTTCCTTCGAAATGCCGTAACTTTGTGCCCGATCGTCCGAATTAAACATTTTTTTTTTCAAATTGGTTATTTTTTCGAGATCTACGCGTCCCAAAACATTTCCCATCTCAAAATAACCGAAAACAAATAAAAATTACGAATTCGGCAAAAAAAAGGGTGCAACACGAGGACTTCCCAGGAGGTCACCCATCCTAGTACTACTCTCGCCCAAGCACGCTTAACTGCGGAGTTCTGATGGGATCCGGTGCATTAGTGCTGGTATGATCGCACCCATTCACTTATTGCGCTATTTTGTATTTATACCCTTTCCAGCCCCTAATTTCCTTCGAAATGCCGTAACTTTGTGCCCGATCGTCCGAATTAAACATTTTTTTTTTCAAATTGGTTATTTTTTCGAGATCTACGCGTCCCAAAACATTTCCCATCTCAAAATAACCGAAAACAAATAAAAATTACGAATTCGGCAAAAAAAGGGTGCAACACGAGGACTTCCCAGGAGGTCACCCATCCTAGTACTACTCTCGCCCAAGCACGCTTAACTGCGGAGTTCTGATGGGATCCGGTGCATTAGTGCTGGTATGATCGCACCCATTCACTTATTGCGCTATTTTGTATTTATACCCTTTCCAGCCCCTAATTTCCTTCGAAATGCCGTAACTTTGTGCCCGATCGTCCGAATTAAACATTTTTTTTTTCAAATTGGTTATTTTTTCGAGATCTACGCGTCCCAAAACATTTCCCATCTCAAAATAACCGAAAACAAATAAAAATTACGAATTCGGCAAAAAAAGGGTGCAACACGAGGACTTCCCAGGAGGTCACCCATCCTAGTACTACTCTCGCCCAAGCACGCTTAACTGCGGAGTTCTGATGGGATCCGGTGCATTAGTGCTGGTATGATCGCACCCATTCACTTATTGCGCTATTTTGTATTTATACCCTTTCCAGCCCCTAATTTCCTTCGAAATGCCGTAACTTTGTGCCCGATCGTCCGAATTAAACATTTTTTTTTTTCAAATTGGTTATTTTTTCGAGATCTACGCGTCCCAAAACATTTCCCATCTCAAAATAACCGAAAACAAATAAAAATTACGAATTCGGCAAAAAAAAGGGTGCAACACGAGGACTTCCCAGGAGGTCACCCATCCTAGTACTACTCTCGCCCAAGCACGCTTAACTGCGGAGTTCTGATGGGATCCGGTGCATTAGTGCTGGTATGATCGCACCCATTCACTTATTGCGCTATTTTGTATTTATACCCTTTCCAGCCCCTAATTTCCTTCGAAATGCCGTAACTTTGTGCCCGATCGTCCGAATTAAACATTTTTTTTTTCAAATTGGTTATTTTTTCGAGATCTACGCGTCCCAAAACATTTCCCATCTCAAAATAACCGAAAACAAATAAAAATTACGAATTCGGCAAAAAAAAGGGTGCAACACGAGGACTTCCCAGGAGGTCACCCATCCTAGTACTACTCTCGCCCAAGCACGCTTAACTGCGGAGTTCTGATGGGATCCGGTGCATTAGTGCTGGTATGATCGCACCCATTCACTTATTGCGCTATTTTGTATTTATACCCTTTCCAGCCCCTAATTTCCTTCGAAATGCCGTAACTTTGTGCCCGATCGTCCGAATTAAACATTTTTTTTTTCAAATTGGTTATTTTTTCGAGATCTACGCGTCCCAAAACATTTCCCATCTCAAAATAACCGAAAACAAATAAAAATTACGAATTCGGCAAAAAAAGGGTGCAACACGAGGACTTCCCAGGAGGTCACCCATCCTAGTACTACTCTCGCCCAAGCACGCTTAACTGCGGAGTTCTGATGGGATCCGGTGCATTAGTGCTGGTATGATCGCACCCATTCACTTATTGCGCTATTTTGTATTTATACCCTTTCCAGCCCCTAATTTCCTTCGAAATGCCGTAACTTTGTGCCCGATCGTCCGAATTAAACATTTTTTTTTTCAAATTGGTTATTTTTTCGAGATCTACGCGTCCCAAAACATTTCCCATCTCAAAATAACCGAAAACAAATAAAAATTACGAATTCGGCAAAAAAAAGGGTGCAACACGAGGACTTCCCAGGAGGTCACCCATCCTAGTACTACTCTCGCCCAAGCACGCTTAACTGCGGAGTTCTGATGGGATCCGGTGCATTAGTGCTGGTATGATCGCACCCATTCACTTATTGCGCTATTTTGTATTTATACCCTTTCCAGCCCCTAATTTCCTTCGAAATGCCGTAACTTTGTGCCCGATCGTCCGAATTAAACATTTTTTTTTTCAAATTGGTTATTTTTTCGAGATCTACGCGTCCCAAAACATTTCCCATCTCAAAATAACCGAAAACAAATAAAAATTACGAATTCGGCAAAAAAAAGGGTGCAACACGAGGACTTCCCAGGAGGTCACCCATCCTAGTACTACTCTCGCCCAAGCACGCTTAACTGCGGAGTTCTGATGGGATCCGGTGCATTAGTGCTGGTATGATCGCACCCATTCACTTATTGCGCTATTTTGTATTTATACCCTTTCCAGCCCCTAATTTCCTTCGAAATGCCGTAACTTTGTGCCCGATCGTCCGAATTAAACATTTTTTTTTTCAAATTGGTTATTTTTTCGAGATCTACGCGTCCCAAAACATTTCCCATCTCAAAATAACCGAAAACAAATAAAAATTACGAATTCGGCAAAAAAAAGGGTGCAACACGAGGACTTCCCAGGAGGTCACCCATCCTAGTACTACTCTCGCCCAAGCACGCTTAACTGCGGAGTTCTGATGGGATCCGGTGCATTAGTGCTGGTATGATCGCACCCATTCACTTATTGCGCTATTTTGTATTTATACCCTTTCCAGCCCCTAATTTCCTTCGAAATGCCGTAACTTTGTGCCCGATCGTCCGAATTAAACATTTTTTTTTTCAAATTGGTTATTTTTTCGAGATCTACGCGTCCCAAAACATTTCCCATCTCAAAATAACCGAAAACAAATAAAAATTACGAATTCGGCAAAAAAAGGGTGCAACACGAGGACTTCCCAGGAGGTCACCCATCCTAGTACTACTCTCGCCCAAGCACGCTTAACTGCGGAGTTCTGATGGGATCCGGTGCATTAGTGCTGGTATGATCGCACCCATTCACTTATTGCGCTATTTTGTATTTATACCCTTTCCAGCCCCTAATTTCCTTCGAAATGCCGTAACTTTGTGCCCGATCGTCCGAATTAAACATTTTTTTTTTCAAATTGGTTATTTTTTCGAGATCTACGCGTCCCAAAACATTTCCCATCTCAAAATAACCGAAAACAAATAAAAATTACGAATTCGGCAAAAAAAAGGGTGCAACACGAGGACTTCCCAGGAGGTCACCCATCCTAGTACTACTCTCGCCCAAGCACGCTTAACTGCGGAGTTCTGATGGGATCCGGTGCATTAGTGCTGGTATGATCGCACCCATTCACTTATTGCGCTATTTTGTATTTATACCCTTTCCAGCCCCTAATTTCCTTCGAAATGCCGTAACTTTGTGCCCGATCGTCCGAATTAAACATTTTTTTTTTCAAATTGGTTATTTTTTCGAGATCTACGCGTCCCAAAACATTTCCCATCTCAAAATAACCGAAAACAAATAAAAATTACGAATTCGGCAAAAAAAAGGTGCAACACGAGGACTTCCCAGGAGGTCACCCATCCTAGTACTACTCTCGCCCAAGCACGCTTAACTGCGGAGTTCTGATGGGATCCGGTGCATTAGTGCTGGTATGATCGCACCCATTCACTTATTGCGCTATTTTGTATTTATACCCTTTCCAGCCCCTAATTTCCTTCGAAATGCCGTAACTTTGTGCCCGATCGTCCGAATTAAACATTTTTTTTTTCAAATTGGTTATTTTTTCGAGATCTACGCGTCCCAAAACATTTCCCATCTCAAAATAACCGAAAACAAATAAAAATTACGAATTCGGCAAAAAAAAGGGTGCAACACGAGGACTTCCCAGGAGGTCACCCATCCTAGTACTACTCTCGCCCAAGCACGCTTAACTGCGGAGTTCTGATGGGATCCGGTGCATTAGTGCTGGTATGATCGCACCCATTCACTTATTGCGCTATTTTGTATTTATACCCTTTCCAGCCCCTAATTTCCTTCGAAATGCCGTAACTTTGTGCCCGATCGTCCGAATTAAACATTTTTTTTTTCAAATTGGTTATTTTTTCGAGATCTACGCGTCCCAAAACATTTCCCATCTCAAAATAACCGAAAACAAATAAAAATTACGAATTCGGCAAAAAAAGGGTGCAACACGAGGACTTCCCAGGAGGTCACCCATCCTAGTACTACTCTCGCCCAAGCACGCTTAACTGCGGAGTTCTGATGGGATCCGGTGCATTAGTGCTGGTATGATCGCACCCATTCACTTATTGCGCTATTTTGTATTTATACCCTTTCCAGCCCCTAATTTCCTTCGAAATGCCGTAACTTTGTGCCCGATCGTCCGAATTAAACATTTTTTTTTTCAAATTGGTTATTTTTTCGAGATCTACGCGTCCCAAAACATTTCCCATCTCAAAATAACCGAAAACAAATAAAAATTACGAATTCGGCAAAAAAAAGGGTGCAACACGAGGACTTCCCAGGAGGTCACCCATCCTAGTACTACTCTCGCCCAAGCACGCTTAACTGCGGAGTTCTGATGGGATCCGGTGCATTAGTGCTGGTATGATCGCACCCATTCACTTATTGCGCTATTTTGTATTTATACCCTTTCCAGCCCCTAATTTCCTTCGAAATGCCGTAACTTTGTGCCCGATCGTCCGAATTAAACATTTTTTTTTTCAAATTGGTTATTTTTTCGAGATCTACGCGTCCCAAAACATTTCCCATCTCAAAATAACCGAAAACAAATAAAAATTACGAATTCGGCAAAAAAAAGGGTGCAACACGAGGACTTCCCAGGAGGTCACCCATCCTAGTACTACTCTCGCCCAAGCACGCTTAACTGCGGAGTTCTGATGGGATCCGGTGCATTAGTGCTGGTATGATCGCACCCATTCACTTATTGCGCTATTTTGTATTTATACCCTTTCCAGCCCCTAATTTCCTTCGAAATGCCGTAACTTTGTGCCCGATCGTCCGAATTAAACATTTTTTTTTTCAAATTGGTTATTTTTTCGAGATCTACGCGTCCCAAAACATTTCCCATCTCAAAATAACCGAAAACAAATAAAAATTACGAATTCGGCAAAAAAAAGGGTGCAACACGAGGACTTCCCAGGAGGTCACCCATCCTAGTACTACTCTCGCCCAAGCACGCTTAACTGCGGAGTTCTGATGGGATCCGGTGCATTAGTGCTGGTATGATCGCACCCATTCACTTATTGCGCTATTTTGTATTTATACCCTTTCCAGCCCCTAATTTCCTTCGAAATGCCGTAACTTTGTGCCCGATCGTCCGAATTAAACATTTTTTTTTTCAAATTGGTTATTTTTTCGAGATCTACGCGTCCCAAAACATTTCCCATCTCAAAATAACCGAAAACAAATAAAAATTACGAATTCGGCAAAAAAAAGGGTGCAACACGAGGACTTCCCAGGAGGTCACCCATCCTAGTACTACTCTCGCCCAAGCACGCTTAACTGCGGAGTTCTGATGGGATCCGGTGCATTAGTGCTGGTATGATCGCACCCATTCACTTATTGCGCTATTTTGTATTTATACCCTTTCCAGCCCCTAATTTCCTTCGAAATGCCGTAACTTTGTGCCCGATCGTCCGAATTAAACATTTTTTTTTTCAAATTGGTTATTTTTTCGAGATCTACGCGTCCCAAAACATTTCCCATCTCAAAATAACCGAAAACAAATAAAAATTACGAATTCGGCAAAAAAAGGGTGCAACACGAGGACTTCCCAGGAGGTCACCCATCCTAGTACTACTCTCGCCCAAGCACGCTTAACTGCGGAGTTCTGATGGGATCCGGTGCATTAGTGCTGGTATGATCGCACCCATTCACTTATTGCGCTATTTTGTATTTATACCCTTTCCAGCCCCTAATTTCCTTCGAAATGCCGTAACTTTGTGCCCGATCGTCCGAATTAAACATTTTTTTTTTTCAAATTGGTTATTTTTTCGAGATCTACGCGTCCCAAAACATTTCCCATCTCAAAATAACCGAAAACAAATAAAAATTACGAATTCGGCAAAAAAAGGGTGCAACACGAGGACTTCCCAGGAGGTCACCCATCCTAGTACTACTCTCGCCCAAGCACGCTTAACTGCGGAGTTCTGATGGGATCCGGTGCATTAGTGCTGGTATGATCGCACCCATTCACTTATTGCGCTATTTTGTATTTATACCCTTTCCAGCCCCTAATTTCCTTCGAAATGCCGTAACTTTGTGCCCGATCGTCCGAATTAAACATTTTTTTTTTTCAAATTGGTTATTTTTTCGAGATCTACGCGTCCCAAAACATTTCCCATCTCAAAATAACCGAAAACAAATAAAAATTACGAATTCGGCAAAAAAAAGGGTGCAACACGAGGACTTCCCAGGAGGTCACCCATCCTAGTACTACTCTCGCCCAAGCACGCTTAACTGCGGAGTTCTGATGGGATCCGGTGCATTAGTGCTGGTATGATCGCACCCATTCACTTATTGCGCTATTTTGTATTTATACCCTTTCCAGCCCCTAATTTCCTTCGAAATGCCGTAACTTTGTGCCCGATCGTCCGAATTAAACATTTTTTTTTTCAAATTGGTTATTTTTTCGAGATCTACGCGTCCCAAAACATTTCCCATCTCAAAATAACCGAAAACAAATAAAAATTACGAATTCGGCAAAAAAAAGGGTGCAACACGAGGACTTCCCAGGAGGTCACCCATCCTAGTACTACTCTCGCCCAAGCACGCTTAACTGCGGAGTTCTGATGGGATCCGGTGCATTAGTGCTGGTATGATCGCACCCATTCACTTATTGCGCTATTTTGTATTTATACCCTTTCCAGCCCCTAATTTCCTTCGAAATGCCGTAACTTTGTGCCCGATCGTCCGAATTAAACATTTTTTTTTTCAAATTGGTTATTTTTTCGAGATCTACGCGTCCCAAAACATTTCCCATCTCAAAATAACCGAAAACAAATAAAAATTACGAATTCGGCAAAAAAAGGGTGCAACACGAGGACTTCCCAGGAGGTCACCCATCCTAGTACTACTCTCGCCCAAGCACGCTTAACTGCGGAGTTCTGATGGGATCCGGTGCATTAGTGCTGGTATGATCGCACCCATTCACTTATTGCGCTATTTTGTATTTATACCCTTTCCAGCCCCTAATTTCCTTCGAAATGCCGTAACTTTGTGCCCGATCGTCCGAATTAAACATTTTTTTTTTTCAAATTGGTTATTTTTTCGAGATCTACGCGTCCCAAAACATTTCCCATCTCAAAATAACCGAAAACAAATAAAAATTACGAATTCGGCAAAAAAAGGGTGCAACACGAGGACTTCCCAGGAGGTCACCCATCCTAGTACTACTCTCGCCCAAGCACGCTTAACTGCGGAGTTCTGATGGGATCCGGTGCATTAGTGCTGGTATGATCGCACCCATTCACTTATTGCGCTATTTTGTATTTATACCCTTTCCAGCCCCTAATTTCCTTCGAAATGCCGTAACTTTGTGCCCGATCGTCCGAATTAAACATTTTTTTTTTCAAATTGGTTATTTTTTCGAGATCTACGCGTCCCAAAACATTTCCCATCTCAAAATAACCGAAAACAAATAAAAATTACGAATTCGGCAAAAAAAAGGGTGCAACACGAGGACTTCCCAGGAGGTCACCCATCCTAGTACTACTCTCGCCCAAGCACGCTTAACTGCGGAGTTCTGATGGGATCCGGTGCATTAGTGCTGGTATGATCGCACCCATTCACTTATTGCGCTATTTTGTATTTATACCCTTTCCAGCCCCTAATTTCCTTCGAAATGCCGTAACTTTGTGCCCGATCGTCCGAATTAAACATTTTTTTTTTTCAAATTGGTTATTTTTTCGAGATCTACGCGTCCCAAAACATTTCCCATCTCAAAATAACCGAAAACAAATAAAAATTACGAATTCGGCAAAAAAAAGGGTGCAACACGAGGACTTCCCAGGAGGTCACCCATCCTAGTACTACTCTCGCCCAAGCACGCTTAACTGCGGAGTTCTGATGGGATCCGGTGCATTAGTGCTGGTATGATCGCACCCATTCACTTATTGCGCTATTTTGTATTTATACCCTTTCCAGCCCCTAATTTCCTTCGAAATGCCGTAACTTTGTGCCCGATCGTCCGAATTAAACATTTTTTTTTTCAAATTGGTTATTTTTTCGAGATCTACGCGTCCCAAAACATTTCCCATCTCAAAATAACCGAAAACAAATAAAAATTACGAATTCGGCAAAAAAAAGGGTGCAACACGAGGACTTCCCAGGAGGTCACCCATCCTAGTACTACTCTCGCCCAAGCACGCTTAACTGCGGAGTTCTGATGGGATCCGGTGCATTAGTGCTGGTATGATCGCACCCATTCACTTATTGCGCTATTTTGTATTTATACCCTTTCCAGCCCCTAATTTCCTTCGAAATGCCGTAACTTTGTGCCCGATCGTCCGAATTAAACATTTTTTTTTTCAAATTGGTTATTTTTTCGAGATCTACGCGTCCCAAAACATTTCCCATCTCAAAATAACCGAAAACAAATAAAAATTACGAATTCGGCAAAAAAAGGGTGCAACACGAGGACTTCCCAGGAGGTCACCCATCCTAGTACTACTCTCGCCCAAGCACGCTTAACTGCGGAGTTCTGATGGGATCCGGTGCATTAGTGCTGGTATGATCGCACCCATTCACTTATTGCGCTATTTTGTATTTATACCCTTTCCAGCCCCTAATTTCCTTCGAAATGCCGTAACTTTGTGCCCGATCGTCCGAATTAAACATTTTTTTTTTCAAATTGGTTATTTTTTCGAGATCTACGCGTCCCAAAACATTTCCCATCTCAAAATAACCGAAAACAAATAAAAATTACGAATTCGGCAAAAAAAAGGGTGCAACACGAGGACTTCCCAGGAGGTCACCCATCCTAGTACTACTCTCGCCCAAGCACGCTTAACTGCGGAGTTCTGATGGGATCCGGTGCATTAGTGCTGGTATGATCGCACCCATTCACTTATTGCGCTATTTTGTATTTATACCCTTTCCAGCCCCTAATTTCCTTCGAAATGCCGTAACTTTGTGCCCGATCGTCCGAATTAAACATTTTTTTTTTCAAATTGGTTATTTTTTCGAGATCTACGCGTCCCAAAACATTTCCCATCTCAAAATAACCGAAAACAAATAAAAATTACGAATTCGGCAAAAAAAAGGGTGCAACACGAGGACTTCCCAGGAGGTCACCCATCCTAGTACTACTCTCGCCCAAGCACGCTTAACTGCGGAGTTCTGATGGGATCCGGTGCATTAGTGCTGGTATGATCGCACCCATTCACTTATTGCGCTATTTTGTATTTATACCCTTTCCAGCCCCTAATTTCCTTCGAAATGCCGTAACTTTGTGCCCGATCGTCCGAATTAAACATTTTTTTTTTCAAATTGGTTATTTTTTCGAGATCTACGCGTCCCAAAACATTTCCCATCTCAAAATAACCGAAAACAAATAAAAATTACGAATTCGGCAAAAAAAAGGGTGCAACACGAGGACTTCCCAGGAGGTCACCCATCCTAGTACTACTCTCGCCCAAGCACGCTTAACTGCGGAGTTCTGATGGGATCCGGTGCATTAGTGCTGGTATGATCGCACCCATTCACTTATTGCGCTATTTTGTATTTATACCCTTTCCAGCCCCTAATTTCCTTCGAAATGCCGTAACTTTGTGCCCGATCGTCCGAATTAAACATTTTTTTTTTCAAATTGGTTATTTTTTCGAGATCTACGCGTCCCAAAACATTTCCCATCTCAAAATAACCGAAAACAAATAAAAATTACGAATTCGGCAAAAAAAAGGGTGCAACACGAGGACTTCCCAGGAGGTCACCCATCCTAGTACTACTCTCGCCCAAGCACGCTTAACTGCGGAGTTCTGATGGGATCCGGTGCATTAGTGCTGGTATGATCGCACCCATTCACTTATTGCGCTATTTTGTATTTATACCCTTTCCAGCCCCTAATTTCCTTCGAAATGCCGTAACTTTGTGCCCGATCGTCCGAATTAAACATTTTTTTTTTCAAATTGGTTATTTTTTCGAGATCTACGCGTCCCAAAACATTTCCCATCTCAAAATAACCGAAAACAAATAAAAATTACGAATTCGGCAAAAAAAAGGGTGCAACACGAGGACTTCCCAGGAGGTCACCCATCCTAGTACTACTCTCGCCCAAGCACGCTTAACTGCGGAGTTCTGATGGGATCCGGTGCATTAGTGCTGGTATGATCGCACCCATTCACTTATTGCGCTATTTTGTATTTATACCCTTTCCAGCCCCTAATTTCCTTCGAAATGCCGTAACTTTGTGCCCGATCGTCCGAATTAAACATTTTTTTTTTCAAATTGGTTATTTTTTCGAGATCTACGCGTCCCAAAACATTTCCCATCTCAAAATAACCGAAAACAAATAAAAATTACGAATTCGGCAAAAAAAAGGGTGCAACACGAGGACTTCCCAGGAGGTCACCCATCCTAGTACTACTCTCGCCCAAGCACGCTTAACTGCGGAGTTCTGATGGGATCCGGTGCATTAGTGCTGGTATGATCGCACCCATTCACTTATTGCGCTATTTTGTATTTATACCCTTTCCAGCCCCTAATTTCCTTCGAAATGCCGTAACTTTGTGCCCGATCGTCCGAATTAAACATTTTTTTTTTCAAATTGGTTATTTTTTCGAGATCTACGCGTCCCAAAACATTTCCCATCTCAAAATAACCGAAAACAAATAAAAATTACGAATTCGGCAAAAAAAAGGGTGCAACACGAGGACTTCCCAGGAGGTCACCCATCCTAGTACTACTCTCGCCCAAGCACGCTTAACTGCGGAGTTCTGATGGGATCCGGTGCATTAGTGCTGGTATGATCGCACCCATTCACTTATTGCGCTATTTTGTATTTATACCCTTTCCAGCCCCTAATTTCCTTCGAAATGCCGTAACTTTGTGCCCGATCGTCCGAATTAAACATTTTTTTTTTCAAATTGGTTATTTTTTCGAGATCTACGCGTCCCAAAACATTTCCCATCTCAAAATAACCGAAAACAAATAAAAATTACGAATTCGGCAAAAAAAAGGGTGCAACACGAGGACTTCCCAGGAGGTCACCCATCCTAGTACTACTCTCGCCCAAGCACGCTTAACTGCGGAGTTCTGATGGGATCCGGTGCATTAGTGCTGGTATGATCGCACCCATTCACTTATTGCGCTATTTTGTATTTATACCCTTTCCAGCCCCTAATTTCCTTCGAAATGCCGTAACTTTGTGCCCGATCGTCCGAATTAAACATTTTTTTTTTCAAATTGGTTATTTTTTCGAGATCTACGCGTCCCAAAACATTTCCCATCTCAAAATAACCGAAAACAAATAAAAATTACGAATTCGGCAAAAAAAAGGGTGCAACACGAGGACTTCCCAGGAGGTCACCCATCCTAGTACTACTCTCGCCCAAGCACGCTTAACTGCGGAGTTCTGATGGGATCCGGTGCATTAGTGCTGGTATGATCGCACCCATTCACTTATTGCGCTATTTTGTATTTATACCCTTTCCAGCCCCTAATTTCCTTCGAAATGCCGTAACTTTGTGCCCGATCGTCCGAATTAAACATTTTTTTTTTCAAATTGGTTATTTTTTCGAGATCTACGCGTCCCAAAACATTTCCCATCTCAAAATAACCGAAAACAAATAAAAATTACGAATTCGGCAAAAAAAAGGGTGCAACACGAGGACTTCCCAGGAGGTCACCCATCCTAGTACTACTCTCGCCCAAGCACGCTTAACTGCGGAGTTCTGATGGGATCCGGTGCATTAGTGCTGGTATGATCGCACCCATTCACTTATTGCGCTATTTTGTATTTATACCCTTTCCAGCCCCTAATTTCCTTCGAAATGCCGTAACTTTGTGCCCGATCGTCCGAATTAAACATTTTTTTTTTCAAATTGGTTATTTTTTCGAGATCTACGCGTCCCAAAACATTTCCCATCTCAAAATAACCGAAAACAAATAAAAATTACGAATTCGGCAAAAAAAAGGGTGCAACACGAGGACTTCCCAGGAGGTCACCCATCCTAGTACTACTCTCGCCCAAGCACGCTTAACTGCGGAGTTCTGATGGGATCCGGTGCATTAGTGCTGGTATGATCGCACCCATTCACTTATTGCGCTATTTTGTATTTATACCCTTTCCAGCCCCTAATTTCCTTCGAAATGCCGTAACTTTGTGCCCGATCGTCCGAATTAAACATTTTTTTTTTCAAATTGGTTATTTTTTCGAGATCTACGCGTCCCAAAACATTTCCCATCTCAAAATAACCGAAAACAAATAAAAATTACGAATTCGGCAAAAAAAAGGGTGCAACACGAGGACTTCCCAGGAGGTCACCCATCCTAGTACTACTCTCGCCCAAGCACGCTTAACTGCGGAGTTCTGATGGGATCCGGTGCATTAGTGCTGGTATGATCGCACCCATTCACTTATTGCGCTATTTTGTATTTATACCCTTTCCAGCCCCTAATTTCCTTCGAAATGCCGTAACTTTGTGCCCGATCGTCCGAATTAAACATTTTTTTTTTCAAATTGGTTATTTTTTCGAGATCTACGCGTCCCAAAACATTTCCCATCTCAAAATAACCGAAAACAAATAAAAATTACGAATTCGGCAAAAAAAAGGGTGCAACACGAGGACTTCCCAGGAGGTCACCCATCCTAGTACTACTCTCGCCCAAGCACGCTTAACTGCGGAGTTCTGATGGGATCCGGTGCATTAGTGCTGGTATGATCGCACCCATTCACTTATTGCGCTATTTTGTATTTATACCCTTTCCAGCCCCTAATTTCCTTCGAAATGCCGTAACTTTGTGCCCGATCGTCCGAATTAAACATTTTTTTTTTCAAATTGGTTATTTTTTCGAGATCTACGCGTCCCAAAACATTTCCCATCTCAAAATAACCGAAAACAAATAAAAATTACGAATTCGGCAAAAAAAAGGGTGCAACACGAGGACTTCCCAGGAGGTCACCCATCCTAGTACTACTCTCGCCCAAGCACGCTTAACTGCGGAGTTCTGATGGGATCCGGTGCATTAGTGCTGGTATGATCGCACCCATTCACTTATTGCGCTATTTTGTATTTATACCCTTTCCAGCCCCTAATTTCCTTCGAAATGCCGTAACTTTGTGCCCGATCGTCCGAATTAAACATTTTTTTTTTCAAATTGGTTATTTTTTCGAGATCTACGCGTCCCAAAACATTTCCCATCTCAAAATAACCGAAAACAAATAAAAATTACGAATTCGGCAAAAAAAAGGGTGCAACACGAGGACTTCCCAGGAGGTCACCCATCCTAGTACTACTCTCGCCCAAGCACGCTTAACTGCGGAGTTCTGATGGGATCCGGTGCATTAGTGCTGGTATGATCGCACCCATTCACTTATTGCGCTATTTTGTATTTATACCCTTTCCAGCCCCTAATTTCCTTCGAAATGCCGTAACTTTGTGCCCGATCGTCCGAATTAAACATTTTTTTTTTCAAATTGGTTATTTTTTCGAGATCTACGCGTCCCAAAACATTTCCCATCTCAAAATAACCGAAAACAAATAAAAATTACGAATTCGGCAAAAAAAAGGGTGCAACACGAGGACTTCCCAGGAGGTCACCCATCCTAGTACTACTCTCGCCCAAGCACGCTTAACTGCGGAGTTCTGATGGGATCCGGTGCATTAGTGCTGGTATGATCGCACCCATTCACTTATTGCGCTATTTTGTATTTATACCCTTTCCAGCCCCTAATTTCCTTCGAAATGCCGTAACTTTGTGCCCGATCGTCCGAATTAAACATTTTTTTTTTCAAATTGGTTATTTTTTCGAGATCTACGCGTCCCAAAACATTTCCCATCTCAAAATAACCGAAAACAAATAAAAATTACGAATTCGGCAAAAAAAAGGGTGCAACACGAGGACTTCCCAGGAGGTCACCCATCCTAGTACTACTCTCGCCCAAGCACGCTTAACTGCGGAGTTCTGATGGGATCCGGTGCATTAGTGCTGGTATGATCGCACCCATTCACTTATTGCGCTATTTTGTATTTATACCCTTTCCAGCCCCTAATTTCCTTCGAAATGCCGTAACTTTGTGCCCGATCGTCCGAATTAAACATTTTTTTTTTCAAATTGGTTATTTTTTCGAGATCTACGCGTCCCAAAACATTTCCCATCTCAAAATAACCGAAAACAAATAAAAATTACGAATTCGGCAAAAAAAAGGGTGCAACACGAGGACTTCCCAGGAGGTCACCCATCCTAGTACTACTCTCGCCCAAGCACGCTTAACTGCGGAGTTCTGATGGGATCCGGTGCATTAGTGCTGGTATGATCGCACCCATTCACTTATTGCGCTATTTTGTATTTATACCCTTTCCAGCCCCTAATTTCCTTCGAAATGCCGTAACTTTGTGCCCGATCGTCCGAATTAAACATTTTTTTTTTCAAATTGGTTATTTTTTCGAGATCTACGCGTCCCAAAACATTTCCCATCTCAAAATAACCGAAAACAAATAAAAATTACGAATTCGGCAAAAAAAGGGTGCAACACGAGGACTTCCCAGGAGGTCACCCATCCTAGTACTACTCTCGCCCAAGCACGCTTAACTGCGGAGTTCTGATGGGATCCGGTGCATTAGTGCTGGTATGATCGCACCCATTCACTTATTGCGCTATTTTGTATTTATACCCTTTCCAGCCCCTAATTTCCTTCGAAATGCCGTAACTTTGTGCCCGATCGTCCGAATTAAACATTTTTTTTTTCAAATTGGTTATTTTTTCGAGATCTACGCGTCCCAAAACATTTCCCATCTCAAAATAACCGAAAACAAATAAAAATTACGAATTCGGCAAAAAAAAGGGTGCAACACGAGGACTTCCCAGGAGGTCACCCATCCTAGTACTACTCTCGCCCAAGCACGCTTAACTGCGGAGTTCTGATGGGATCCGGTGCATTAGTGCTGGTATGATCGCACCCATTCACTTATTGCGCTATTTTGTATTTATACCCTTTCCAGCCCCTAATTTCCTTCGAAATGCCGTAACTTTGTGCCCGATCGTCCGAATTAAACATTTTTTTTTTCAAATTGGTTATTTTTTCGAGATCTACGCGTCCCAAAACATTTCCCATCTCAAAATAACCGAAAACAAATAAAAATTACGAATTCGGCAAAAAAAAGGGTGCAACACGAGGACTTCCCAGGAGGTCACCCATCCTAGTACTACTCTCGCCCAAGCACGCTTAACTGCGGAGTTCTGATGGGATCCGGTGCATTAGTGCTGGTATGATCGCACCCATTCACTTATTGCGCTATTTTGTATTTATACCCTTTCCAGCCCCTAATTTCCTTCGAAATGCCGTAACTTTGTGCCCGATCGTCCGAATTAAACATTTTTTTTTTCAAATTGGTTATTTTTTCGAGATCTACGCGTCCCAAAACATTTCCCATCTCAAAATAACCGAAAACAAATAAAAATTACGAATTCGGCAAAAAAAAGGGTGCAACACGAGGACTTCCCAGGAGGTCACCCATCCTAGTACTACTCTCGCCCAAGCACGCTTAACTGCGGAGTTCTGATGGGATCCGGTGCATTAGTGCTGGTATGATCGCACCCATTCACTTATTGCGCTATTTTGTATTTATACCCTTTCCAGCCCCTAATTTCCTTCGAAATGCCGTAACTTTGTGCCCGATCGTCCGAATTAAACATTTTTTTTTTCAAATTGGTTATTTTTTCGAGATCTACGCGTCCCAAAACATTTCCCATCTCAAAATAACCGAAAACAAATAAAAATTACGAATTCGGCAAAAAAAAGGGTGCAACACGAGGACTTCCCAGGAGGTCACCCATCCTAGTACTACTCTCGCCCAAGCACGCTTAACTGCGGAGTTCTGATGGGATCCGGTGCATTAGTGCTGGTATGATCGCACCCATTCACTTATTGCGCTATTTTGTATTTATACCCTTTCCAGCCCCTAATTTCCTTCGAAATGCCGTAACTTTGTGCCCGATCGTCCGAATTAAACATTTTTTTTTTCAAATTGGTTATTTTTTCGAGATCTACGCGTCCCAAAACATTTCCCATCTCAAAATAACCGAAAACAAATAAAAATTACGAATTCGGCAAAAAAAAGGGTGCAACACGAGGACTTCCCAGGAGGTCACCCATCCTAGTACTACTCTCGCCCAAGCACGCTTAACTGCGGAGTTCTGATGGGATCCGGTGCATTAGTGCTGGTATGATCGCACCCATTCACTTATTGCGCTATTTTGTATTTATACCCTTTCCAGCCCCTAATTTCCTTCGAAATGCCGTAACTTTGTGCCCGATCGTCCGAATTAAACATTTTTTTTTTCAAATTGGTTATTTTTTCGAGATCTACGCGTCCCAAAACATTTCCCATCTCAAAATAACCGAAAACAAATAAAAATTACGAATTCGGCAAAAAAAAGGGTGCAACACGAGGACTTCCCAGGAGGTCACCCATCCTAGTACTACTCTCGCCCAAGCACGCTTAACTGCGGAGTTCTGATGGGATCCGGTGCATTAGTGCTGGTATGATCGCACCCATTCACTTATTGCGCTATTTTGTATTTATACCCTTTCCAGCCCCTAATTTCCTTCGAAATGCCGTAACTTTGTGCCCGATCGTCCGAATTAAACATTTTTTTTTTCAAATTGGTTATTTTTTCGAGATCTACGCGTCCCAAAACATTTCCCATCTCAAAATAACCGAAAACAAATAAAAATTACGAATTCGGCAAAAAAAAGGGTGCAACACGAGGACTTCCCAGGAGGTCACCCATCCTAGTACTACTCTCGCCCAAGCACGCTTAACTGCGGAGTTCTGATGGGATCCGGTGCATTAGTGCTGGTATGATCGCACCCATTCACTTATTGCGCTATTTTGTATTTATACCCTTTCCAGCCCCTAATTTCCTTCGAAATGCCGTAACTTTGTGCCCGATCGTCCGAATTAAACATTTTTTTTTTTCAAATTGGTTATTTTTTCGAGATCTACGCGTCCCAAAACATTTCCCATCTCAAAATAACCGAAAACAAATAAAAATTACGAATTCGGCAAAAAAAAGGGTGCAACACGAGGACTTCCCAGGAGGTCACCCATCCTAGTACTACTCTCGCCCAAGCACGCTTAACTGCGGAGTTCTGATGGGATCCGGTGCATTAGTGCTGGTATGATCGCACCCATTCACTTATTGCGCTATTTTGTATTTATACCCTTTCCAGCCCCTAATTTCCTTCGAAATGCCGTAACTTTGTGCCCGATCGTCCGAATTAAACATTTTTTTTTTCAAATTGGTTATTTTTTCGAGATCTACGCGTCCCAAAACATTTCCCATCTCAAAATAACCGAAAACAAATAAAAATTACGAATTCGGCAAAAAAAAGGGTGCAACACGAGGACTTCCCAGGAGGTCACCCATCCTAGTACTACTCTCGCCCAAGCACGCTTAACTGCGGAGTTCTGATGGGATCCGGTGCATTAGTGCTGGTATGATCGCACCCATTCACTTATTGCGCTATTTTGTATTTATACCCTTTCCAGCCCCTAATTTCCTTCGAAATGCCGTAACTTTGTGCCCGATCGTCCGAATTAAACATTTTTTTTTTCAAATTGGTTATTTTTTCGAGATCTACGCGTCCCAAAACATTTCCCATCTCAAAATAACCGAAAACAAATAAAAATTACGAATTCGGCAAAAAAAAGGGTGCAACACGAGGACTTCCCAGGAGGTCACCCATCCTAGTACTACTCTCGCCCAAGCACGCTTAACTGCGGAGTTCTGATGGGATCCGGTGCATTAGTGCTGGTATGATCGCACCCATTCACTTATTGCGCTATTTTGTATTTATACCCTTTCCAGCCCCTAATTTCCTTCGAAATGCCGTAACTTTGTGCCCGATCGTCCGAATTAAACATTTTTTTTTTCAAATTGGTTATTTTTTCGAGATCTACGCGTCCCAAAACATTTCCCATCTCAAAATAACCGAAAACAAATAAAAATTACGAATTCGGCAAAAAAAAGGGTGCAACACGAGGACTTCCCAGGAGGTCACCCATCCTAGTACTACTCTCGCCCAAGCACGCTTAACTGCGGAGTTCTGATGGGATCCGGTGCATTAGTGCTGGTATGATCGCACCCATTCACTTATTGCGCTATTTTGTATTTATACCCTTTCCAGCCCCTAATTTCCTTCGAAATGCCGTAACTTTGTGCCCGATCGTCCGAATTAAACATTTTTTTTTTCAAATTGGTTATTTTTTCGAGATCTACGCGTCCCAAAACATTTCCCATCTCAAAATAACCGAAAACAAATAAAAATTACGAATTCGGCAAAAAAAAGGGTGCAACACGAGGACTTCCCAGGAGGTCACCCATCCTAGTACTACTCTCGCCCAAGCACGCTTAACTGCGGAGTTCTGATGGGATCCGGTGCATTAGTGCTGGTATGATCGCACCCATTCACTTATTGCGCTATTTTGTATTTATACCCTTTCCAGCCCCTAATTTCCTTCGAAATGCCGTAACTTTGTGCCCGATCGTCCGAATTAAACATTTTTTTTTTCAAATTGGTTATTTTTTCGAGATCTACGCGTCCCAAAACATTTCCCATCTCAAAATAACCGAAAACAAATAAAAATTACGAATTCGGCAAAAAAAAGGGTGCAACACGAGGACTTCCCAGGAGGTCACCCATCCTAGTACTACTCTCGCCCAAGCACGCTTAACTGCGGAGTTCTGATGGGATCCGGTGCATTAGTGCTGGTATGATCGCACCCATTCACTTATTGCGCTATTTTGTATTTATACCCTTTCCAGCCCCTAATTTCCTTCGAAATGCCGTAACTTTGTGCCCGATCGTCCGAATTAAACATTTTTTTTTTCAAATTGGTTATTTTTTCGAGATCTACGCGTCCCAAAACATTTCCCATCTCAAAATAACCGAAAACAAATAAAAATTACGAATTCGGCAAAAAAAAGGGTGCAACACGAGGACTTCCCAGGAGGTCACCCATCCTAGTACTACTCTCGCCCAAGCACGCTTAACTGCGGAGTTCTGATGGGATCCGGTGCATTAGTGCTGGTATGATCGCACCCATTCACTTATTGCGCTATTTTGTATTTATACCCTTTCCAGCCCCTAATTTCCTTCGAAATGCCGTAACTTTGTGCCCGATCGTCCGAATTAAACATTTTTTTTTTCAAATTGGTTATTTTTTCGAGATCTACGCGTCCCAAAACATTTCCCATCTCAAAATAACCGAAAACAAATAAAAATTACGAATTCGGCAAAAAAAAGGGTGCAACACGAGGACTTCCCAGGAGGTCACCCATCCTAGTACTACTCTCGCCCAAGCACGCTTAACTGCGGAGTTCTGATGGGATCCGGTGCATTAGTGCTGGTATGATCGCACCCATTCACTTATTGCGCTATTTTGTATTTATACCCTTTCCAGCCCCTAATTTCCTTCGAAATGCCGTAACTTTGTGCCCGATCGTCCGAATTAAACATTTTTTTTTTCAAATTGGTTATTTTTTCGAGATCTACGCGTCCCAAAACATTTCCCATCTCAAAATAACCGAAAACAAATAAAAATTACGAATTCGGCAAAAAAAAGGGTGCAACACGAGGACTTCCCAGGAGGTCACCCATCCTAGTACTACTCTCGCCCAAGCACGCTTAACTGCGGAGTTCTGATGGGATCCGGTGCATTAGTGCTGGTATGATCGCACCCATTCACTTATTGCGCTATTTTGTATTTATACCCTTTCCAGCCCCTAATTTCCTTCGAAATGCCGTAACTTTGTGCCCGATCGTCCGAATTAAACATTTTTTTTTTCAAATTGGTTATTTTTTCGAGATCTACGCGTCCCAAAACATTTCCCATCTCAAAATAACCGAAAACAAATAAAAATTACGAATTCGGCAAAAAAAAGGGTGCAACACGAGGACTTCCCAGGAGGTCACCCATCCTAGTACTACTCTCGCCCAAGCACGCTTAACTGCGGAGTTCTGATGGGATCCGGTGCATTAGTGCTGGTATGATCGCACCCATTCACTTATTGCGCTATTTTGTATTTATACCCTTTCCAGCCCCTAATTTCCTTCGAAATGCCGTAACTTTGTGCCCGATCGTCCGAATTAAACATTTTTTTTTTCAAATTGGTTATTTTTTCGAGATCTACGCGTCCCAAAACATTTCCCATCTCAAAATAACCGAAAACAAATAAAAATTACGAATTCGGCAAAAAAAAGGGTGCAACACGAGGACTTCCCAGGAGGTCACCCATCCTAGTACTACTCTCGCCCAAGCACGCTTAACTGCGGAGTTCTGATGGGATCCGGTGCATTAGTGCTGGTATGATCGCACCCATTCACTTATTGCGCTATTTTGTATTTATACCCTTTCCAGCCCCTAATTTCCTTCGAAATGCCGTAACTTTGTGCCCGATCGTCCGAATTAAACATTTTTTTTTTCAAATTGGTTATTTTTTCGAGATCTACGCGTCCCAAAACATTTCCCATCTCAAAATAACCGAAAACAAATAAAAATTACGAATTCGGCAAAAAAAAGGGTGCAACACGAGGACTTCCCAGGAGGTCACCCATCCTAGTACTACTCTCGCCCAAGCACGCTTAACTGCGGAGTTCTGATGGGATCCGGTGCATTAGTGCTGGTATGATCGCACCCATTCACTTATTGCGCTATTTTGTATTTATACCCTTTCCAGCCCCTAATTTCCTTCGAAATGCCGTAACTTTGTGCCCGATCGTCCGAATTAAACATTTTTTTTTTTCAAATTGGTTATTTTTTCGAGATCTACGCGTCCCAAAACATTTCCCATCTCAAAATAACCGAAAACAAATAAAAATTACGAATTCGGCAAAAAAAAGGGTGCAACACGAGGACTTCCCAGGAGGTCACCCATCCTAGTACTACTCTCGCCCAAGCACGCTTAACTGCGGAGTTCTGATGGGATCCGGTGCATTAGTGCTGGTATGATCGCACCCATTCACTTATTGCGCTATTTTGTATTTATACCCTTTCCAGCCCCTAATTTCCTTCGAAATGCCGTAACTTTGTGCCCGATCGTCCGAATTAAACATTTTTTTTTTTCAAATTGGTTATTTTTTCGAGATCTACGCGTCCCAAAACATTTCCCATCTCAAAATAACCGAAAACAAATAAAAATTACGAATTCGGCAAAAAAAAGGGTGCAACACGAGGACTTCCCAGGAGGTCACCCATCCTAGTACTACTCTCGCCCAAGCACGCTTAACTGCGGAGTTCTGATGGGATCCGGTGCATTAGTGCTGGTATGATCGCACCCATTCACTTATTGCGCTATTTTGTATTTATACCCTTTCCAGCCCCTAATTTCCTTCGAAATGCCGTAACTTTGTGCCCGATCGTCCGAATTAAACATTTTTTTTTTCAAATTGGTTATTTTTTCGAGATCTACGCGTCCCAAAACATTTCCCATCTCAAAATAACCGAAAACAAATAAAAATTACGAATTCGGCAAAAAAAGGGTGCAACACGAGGACTTCCCAGGAGGTCACCCATCCTAGTACTACTCTCGCCCAAGCACGCTTAACTGCGGAGTTCTGATGGGATCCGGTGCATTAGTGCTGGTATGATCGCACCCATTCACTTATTGCGCTATTTTGTATTTATACCCTTTCCAGCCCCTAATTTCCTTCGAAATGCCGTAACTTTGTGCCCGATCGTCCGAATTAAACATTTTTTTTTTCAAATTGGTTATTTTTTCGAGATCTACGCGTCCCAAAACATTTCCCATCTCAAAATAACCGAAAACAAATAAAAATTACGAATTCGGCAAAAAAAAGGGTGCAACACGAGGACTTCCCAGGAGGTCACCCATCCTAGTACTACTCTCGCCCAAGCACGCTTAACTGCGGAGTTCTGATGGGATCCGGTGCATTAGTGCTGGTATGATCGCACCCATTCACTTATTGCGCTATTTTGTATTTATACCCTTTCCAGCCCCTAATTTCCTTCGAAATGCCGTAACTTTGTGCCCGATCGTCCGAATTAAACATTTTTTTTTTCAAATTGGTTATTTTTTCGAGATCTACGCGTCCCAAAACATTTCCCATCTCAAAATAACCGAAAACAAATAAAAATTACGAATTCGGCAAAAAAAAGGGTGCAACACGAGGACTTCCCAGGAGGTCACCCATCCTAGTACTACTCTCGCCCAAGCACGCTTAACTGCGGAGTTCTGATGGGATCCGGTGCATTAGTGCTGGTATGATCGCACCCATTCACTTATTGCGCTATTTTGTATTTATACCCTTTCCAGCCCCTAATTTCCTTCGAAATGCCGTAACTTTGTGCCCGATCGTCCGAATTAAACATTTTTTTTTTCAAATTGGTTATTTTTTCGAGATCTACGCGTCCCAAAACATTTCCCATCTCAAAATAACCGAAAACAAATAAAAATTACGAATTCGGCAAAAAAAAGGGTGCAACACGAGGACTTCCCAGGAGGTCACCCATCCTAGTACTACTCTCGCCCAAGCACGCTTAACTGCGGAGTTCTGATGGGATCCGGTGCATTAGTGCTGGTATGATCGCACCCATTCACTTATTGCGCTATTTTGTATTTATACCCTTTCCAGCCCCTAATTTCCTTCGAAATGCCGTAACTTTGTGCCCGATCGTCCGAATTAAACATTTTTTTTTTCAAATTGGTTATTTTTTCGAGATCTACGCGTCCCAAAACATTTCCCATCTCAAAATAACCGAAAACAAATAAAAATTACGAATTCGGCAAAAAAAAGGGTGCAACACGAGGACTTCCCAGGAGGTCACCCATCCTAGTACTACTCTCGCCCAAGCACGCTTAACTGCGGAGTTCTGATGGGATCCGGTGCATTAGTGCTGGTATGATCGCACCCATTCACTTATTGCGCTATTTTGTATTTATACCCTTTCCAGCCCCTAATTTCCTTCGAAATGCCGTAACTTTGTGCCCGATCGTCCGAATTAAACATTTTTTTTTTCAAATTGGTTATTTTTTCGAGATCTACGCGTCCCAAAACATTTCCCATCTCAAAATAACCGAAAACAAATAAAAATTACGAATTCGGCAAAAAAAAGGGTGCAACACGAGGACTTCCCAGGAGGTCACCCATCCTAGTACTACTCTCGCCCAAGCACGCTTAACTGCGGAGTTCTGATGGGATCCGGTGCATTAGTGCTGGTATGATCGCACCCATTCACTTATTGCGCTATTTTGTATTTATACCCTTTCCAGCCCCTAATTTCCTTCGAAATGCCGTAACTTTGTGCCCGATCGTCCGAATTAAACATTTTTTTTTTCAAATTGGTTATTTTTTCGAGATCTACGCGTCCCAAAACATTTCCCATCTCAAAATAACCGAAAACAAATAAAAATTACGAATTCGGCAAAAAAAAGGGTGCAACACGAGGACTTCCCAGGAGGTCACCCATCCTAGTACTACTCTCGCCCAAGCACGCTTAACTGCGGAGTTCTGATGGGATCCGGTGCATTAGTGCTGGTATGATCGCACCCATTCACTTATTGCGCTATTTTGTATTTATACCCTTTCCAGCCCCTAATTTCCTTCGAAATGCCGTAACTTTGTGCCCGATCGTCCGAATTAAACATTTTTTTTTTCAAATTGGTTATTTTTTCGAGATCTACGCGTCCCAAAACATTTCCCATCTCAAAATAACCGAAAACAAATAAAAATTACGAATTCGGCAAAAAAAAGGGTGCAACACGAGGACTTCCCAGGAGGTCACCCATCCTAGTACTACTCTCGCCCAAGCACGCTTAACTGCGGAGTTCTGATGGGATCCGGTGCATTAGTGCTGGTATGATCGCACCCATTCACTTATTGCGCTATTTTGTATTTATACCCTTTCCAGCCCCTAATTTCCTTCGAAATGCCGTAACTTTGTGCCCGATCGTCCGAATTAAACATTTTTTTTTTCAAATTGGTTATTTTTTCGAGATCTACGCGTCCCAAAACATTTCCCATCTCAAAATAACCGAAAACAAATAAAAATTACGAATTCGGCAAAAAAAAGGGTGCAACACGAGGACTTCCCAGGAGGTCACCCATCCTAGTACTACTCTCGCCCAAGCACGCTTAACTGCGGAGTTCTGATGGGATCCGGTGCATTAGTGCTGGTATGATCGCACCCATTCACTTATTGCGCTATTTTGTATTTATACCCTTTCCAGCCCCTAATTTCCTTCGAAATGCCGTAACTTTGTGCCCGATCGTCCGAATTAAACATTTTTTTTTTCAAATTGGTTATTTTTTCGAGATCTACGCGTCCCAAAACATTTCCCATCTCAAAATAACCGAAAACAAATAAAAATTACGAATTCGGCAAAAAAAAGGGTGCAACACGAGGACTTCCCAGGAGGTCACCCATCCTAGTACTACTCTCGCCCAAGCACGCTTAACTGCGGAGTTCTGATGGGATCCGGTGCATTAGTGCTGGTATGATCGCACCCATTCACTTATTGCGCTATTTTGTATTTATACCCTTTCCAGCCCCTAATTTCCTTCGAAATGCCGTAACTTTGTGCCCGATCGTCCGAATTAAACATTTTTTTTTTCAAATTGGTTATTTTTTCGAGATCTACGCGTCCCAAAACATTTCCCATCTCAAAATAACCGAAAACAAATAAAAATTACGAATTCGGCAAAAAAAAGGGTGCAACACGAGGACTTCCCAGGAGGTCACCCATCCTAGTACTACTCTCGCCCAAGCACGCTTAACTGCGGAGTTCTGATGGGATCCGGTGCATTAGTGCTGGTATGATCGCACCCATTCACTTATTGCGCTATTTTGTATTTATACCCTTTCCAGCCCCTAATTTCCTTCGAAATGCCGTAACTTTGTGCCCGATCGTCCGAATTAAACATTTTTTTTTTCAAATTGGTTATTTTTTCGAGATCTACGCGTCCCAAAACATTTCCCATCTCAAAATAACCGAAAACAAATAAAAATTACGAATTCGGCAAAAAAAAGGGTGCAACACGAGGACTTCCCAGGAGGTCACCCATCCTAGTACTACTCTCGCCCAAGCACGCTTAACTGCGGAGTTCTGATGGGATCCGGTGCATTAGTGCTGGTATGATCGCACCCATTCACTTATTGCGCTATTTTGTATTTATACCCTTTCCAGCCCCTAATTTCCTTCGAAATGCCGTAACTTTGTGCCCGATCGTCCGAATTAAACATTTTTTTTTTCAAATTGGTTATTTTTTCGAGATCTACGCGTCCCAAAACATTTCCCATCTCAAAATAACCGAAAACAAATAAAAATTACGAATTCGGCAAAAAAAAGGGTGCAACACGAGGACTTCCCAGGAGGTCACCCATCCTAGTACTACTCTCGCCCAAGCACGCTTAACTGCGGAGTTCTGATGGGATCCGGTGCATTAGTGCTGGTATGATCGCACCCATTCACTTATTGCGCTATTTTGTATTTATACCCTTTCCAGCCCCTAATTTCCTTCGAAATGCCGTAACTTTGTGCCCGATCGTCCGAATTAAACATTTTTTTTTTCAAATTGGTTATTTTTTCGAGATCTACGCGTCCCAAAACATTTCCCATCTCAAAATAACCGAAAACAAATAAAAATTACGAATTCGGCAAAAAAAAGGGTGCAACACGAGGACTTCCCAGGAGGTCACCCATCCTAGTACTACTCTCGCCCAAGCACGCTTAACTGCGGAGTTCTGATGGGATCCGGTGCATTAGTGCTGGTATGATCGCACCCATTCACTTATTGCGCTATTTTGTATTTATACCCTTTCCAGCCCCTAATTTCCTTCGAAATGCCGTAACTTTGTGCCCGATCGTCCGAATTAAACATTTTTTTTTTCAAATTGGTTATTTTTTCGAGATCTACGCGTCCCAAAACATTTCCCATCTCAAAATAACCGAAAACAAATAAAAATTACGAATTCGGCAAAAAAAAGGGTGCAACACGAGGACTTCCCAGGAGGTCACCCATCCTAGTACTACTCTCGCCCAAGCACGCTTAACTGCGGAGTTCTGATGGGATCCGGTGCATTAGTGCTGGTATGATCGCACCCATTCACTTATTGCGCTATTTTGTATTTATACCCTTTCCAGCCCCTAATTTCCTTCGAAATGCCGTAACTTTGTGCCCGATCGTCCGAATTAAACATTTTTTTTTTTCAAATTGGTTATTTTTTCGAGATCTACGCGTCCCAAAACATTTCCCATCTCAAAATAACCGAAAACAAATAAAAATTACGAATTCGGCAAAAAAAAGGGTGCAACACGAGGACTTCCCAGGAGGTCACCCATCCTAGTACTACTCTCGCCCAAGCACGCTTAACTGCGGAGTTCTGATGGGATCCGGTGCATTAGTGCTGGTATGATCGCACCCATTCACTTATTGCGCTATTTTGTATTTATACCCTTTCCAGCCCCTAATTTCCTTCGAAATGCCGTAACTTTGTGCCCGATCGTCCGAATTAAACATTTTTTTTTTTCAAATTGGTTATTTTTTCGAGATCTACGCGTCCCAAAACATTTCCCATCTCAAAATAACCGAAAACAAATAAAAATTACGAATTCGGCAAAAAAAAGGGTGCAACACGAGGACTTCCCAGGAGGTCACCCATCCTAGTACTACTCTCGCCCAAGCACGCTTAACTGCGGAGTTCTGATGGGATCCGGTGCATTAGTGCTGGTATGATCGCACCCATTCACTTATTGCGCTATTTTGTATTTATACCCTTTCCAGCCCCTAATTTCCTTCGAAATGCCGTAACTTTGTGCCCGATCGTCCGAATTAAACATTTTTTTTTTCAAATTGGTTATTTTTTCGAGATCTACGCGTCCCAAAACATTTCCCATCTCAAAATAACCGAAAACAAATAAAAATTACGAATTCGGCAAAAAAAAGGGTGCAACACGAGGACTTCCCAGGAGGTCACCCATCCTAGTACTACTCTCGCCCAAGCACGCTTAACTGCGGAGTTCTGATGGGATCCGGTGCATTAGTGCTGGTATGATCGCACCCATTCACTTATTGCGCTATTTTGTATTTATACCCTTTCCAGCCCCTAATTTCCTTCGAAATGCCGTAACTTTGTGCCCGATCGTCCGAATTAAACATTTTTTTTTTCAAATTGGTTATTTTTTCGAGATCTACGCGTCCCAAAACATTTCCCATCTCAAAATAACCGAAAACAAATAAAAATTACGAATTCGGCAAAAAAAAGGGTGCAACACGAGGACTTCCCAGGAGGTCACCCATCCTAGTACTACTCTCGCCCAAGCACGCTTAACTGCGGAGTTCTGATGGGATCCGGTGCATTAGTGCTGGTATGATCGCACCCATTCACTTATTGCGCTATTTTGTATTTATACCCTTTCCAGCCCCTAATTTCCTTCGAAATGCCGTAACTTTGTGCCCGATCGTCCGAATTAAACATTTTTTTTTTCAAATTGGTTATTTTTTCGAGATCTACGCGTCCCAAAACATTTCCCATCTCAAAATAACCGAAAACAAATAAAAATTACGAATTCGGCAAAAAAAAGGGTGCAACACGAGGACTTCCCAGGAGGTCACCCATCCTAGTACTACTCTCGCCCAAGCACGCTTAACTGCGGAGTTCTGATGGGATCCGGTGCATTAGTGCTGGTATGATCGCACCCATTCACTTATTGCGCTATTTTGTATTTATACCCTTTCCAGCCCCTAATTTCCTTCGAAATGCCGTAACTTTGTGCCCGATCGTCCGAATTAAACATTTTTTTTTTCAAATTGGTTATTTTTTCGAGATCTACGCGTCCCAAAACATTTCCCATCTCAAAATAACCGAAAACAAATAAAAATTACGAATTCGGCAAAAAAAAGGGTGCAACACGAGGACTTCCCAGGAGGTCACCCATCCTAGTACTACTCTCGCCCAAGCACGCTTAACTGCGGAGTTCTGATGGGATCCGGTGCATTAGTGCTGGTATGATCGCACCCATTCACTTATTGCGCTATTTTGTATTTATACCCTTTCCAGCCCCTAATTTCCTTCGAAATGCCGTAACTTTGTGCCCGATCGTCCGAATTAAACATTTTTTTTTTCAAATTGGTTATTTTTTCGAGATCTACGCGTCCCAAAACATTTCCCATCTCAAAATAACCGAAAACAAATAAAAATTACGAATTCGGCAAAAAAAAGGGTGCAACACGAGGACTTCCCAGGAGGTCACCCATCCTAGTACTACTCTCGCCCAAGCACGCTTAACTGCGGAGTTCTGATGGGATCCGGTGCATTAGTGCTGGTATGATCGCACCCATTCACTTATTGCGCTATTTTGTATTTATACCCTTTCCAGCCCCTAATTTCCTTCGAAATGCCGTAACTTTGTGCCCGATCGTCCGAATTAAACATTTTTTTTTTTCAAATTGGTTATTTTTTCGAGATCTACGCGTCCCAAAACATTTCCCATCTCAAAATAACCGAAAACAAATAAAAATTACGAATTCGGCAAAAAAAAGGGTGCAACACGAGGACTTCCCAGGAGGTCACCCATCCTAGTACTACTCTCGCCCAAGCACGCTTAACTGCGGAGTTCTGATGGGATCCGGTGCATTAGTGCTGGTATGATCGCACCCATTCACTTATTGCGCTATTTTGTATTTATACCCTTTCCAGCCCCTAATTTCCTTCGAAATGCCGTAACTTTGTGCCCGATCGTCCGAATTAAACATTTTTTTTTTCAAATTGGTTATTTTTTCGAGATCTACGCGTCCCAAAACATTTCCCATCTCAAAATAACCGAAAACAAATAAAAATTACGAATTCGGCAAAAAAAAGGGTGCAACACGAGGACTTCCCAGGAGGTCACCCATCCTAGTACTACTCTCGCCCAAGCACGCTTAACTGCGGAGTTCTGATGGGATCCGGTGCATTAGTGCTGGTATGATCGCACCCATTCACTTATTGCGCTATTTTGTATTTATACCCTTTCCAGCCCCTAATTTCCTTCGAAATGCCGTAACTTTGTGCCCGATCGTCCGAATTAAACATTTTTTTTTTCAAATTGGTTATTTTTTCGAGATCTACGCGTCCCAAAACATTTCCCATCTCAAAATAACCGAAAACAAATAAAAATTACGAATTCGGCAAAAAAAAGGGTGCAACACGAGGACTTCCCAGGAGGTCACCCATCCTAGTACTACTCTCGCCCAAGCACGCTTAACTGCGGAGTTCTGATGGGATCCGGTGCATTAGTGCTGGTATGATCGCACCCATTCACTTATTGCGCTATTTTGTATTTATACCCTTTCCAGCCCCTAATTTCCTTCGAAATGCCGTAACTTTGTGCCCGATCGTCCGAATTAAACATTTTTTTTTCAAATTGGTTATTTTTTCGAGATCTACGCGTCCCAAAACATTTCCCATCTCAAAATAACCGAAAACAAATAAAAATTACGAATTCGGCAAAAAAAAGGGTGCAACACGAGGACTTCCCAGGAGGTCACCCATCCTAGTACTACTCTCGCCCAAGCACGCTTAACTGCGGAGTTCTGATGGGATCCGGTGCATTAGTGCTGGTATGATCGCACCCATTCACTTATTGCGCTATTTTGTATTTATACCCTTTCCAGCCCCTAATTTCCTTCGAAATGCCGTAACTTTGTGCCCGATCGTCCGAATTAAACATTTTTTTTTCAAATTGGTTATTTTTTCGAGATCTACGCGTCCCAAAACATTTCCCATCTCAAAATAACCGAAAACAAATAAAAATTACGAATTCGGCAAAAAAAAGGGTGCAACACGAGGACTTCCCAGGAGGTCACCCATCCTAGTACTACTCTCGCCCAAGCACGCTTAACTGCGGAGTTCTGATGGGATCCGGTGCATTAGTGCTGGTATGATCGCACCCATTCACTTATTGCGCTATTTTGTATTTATACCCTTTCCAGCCCCTAATTTCCTTCGAAATGCCGTAACTTTGTGCCCGATCGTCCGAATTAAACATTTTTTTTTTCAAATTGGTTATTTTTTCGAGATCTACGCGTCCCAAAACATTTCCCATCTCAAAATAACCGAAAACAAATAAAAATTACGAATTCGGCAAAAAAAAGGGTGCAACACGAGGACTTCCCAGGAGGTCACCCATCCTAGTACTACTCTCGCCCAAGCACGCTTAACTGCGGAGTTCTGATGGGATCCGGTGCATTAGTGCTGGTATGATCGCACCCATTCACTTATTGCGCTATTTTGTATTTATACCCTTTCCAGCCCCTAATTTCCTTCGAAATGCCGTAACTTTGTGCCCGATCGTCCGAATTAAACATTTTTTTTTTCAAATTGGTTATTTTTTCGAGATCTACGCGTCCCAAAACATTTCCCATCTCAAAATAACCGAAAACAAATAAAAATTACGAATTCGGCAAAAAAAAGGGTGCAACACGAGGACTTCCCAGGAGGTCACCCATCCTAGTACTACTCTCGCCCAAGCACGCTTAACTGCGGAGTTCTGATGGGATCCGGTGCATTAGTGCTGGTATGATCGCACCCATTCACTTATTGCGCTATTTTGTATTTATACCCTTTCCAGCCCCTAATTTCCTTCGAAATGCCGTAACTTTGTGCCCGATCGTCCGAATTAAACATTTTTTTTTTCAAATTGGTTATTTTTTCGAGATCTACGCGTCCCAAAACATTTCCCATCTCAAAATAACCGAAAACAAATAAAAATTACGAATTCGGCAAAAAAAAGGGTGCAACACGAGGACTTCCCAGGAGGTCACCCATCCTAGTACTACTCTCGCCCAAGCACGCTTAACTGCGGAGTTCTGATGGGATCCGGTGCATTAGTGCTGGTATGATCGCACCCATTCACTTATTGCGCTATTTTGTATTTATACCCTTTCCAGCCCCTAATTTCCTTCGAAATGCCGTAACTTTGTGCCCGATCGTCCGAATTAAACATTTTTTTTTTCAAATTGGTTATTTTTTCGAGATCTACGCGTCCCAAAACATTTCCCATCTCAAAATAACCGAAAACAAATAAAAATTACGAATTCGGCAAAAAAAAGGGTGCAACACGAGGACTTCCCAGGAGGTCACCCATCCTAGTACTACTCTCGCCCAAGCACGCTTAACTGCGGAGTTCTGATGGGATCCGGTGCATTAGTGCTGGTATGATCGCACCCATTCACTTATTGCGCTATTTTGTATTTATACCCTTTCCAGCCCCTAATTTCCTTCGAAATGCCGTAACTTTGTGCCCGATCGTCCGAATTAAACATTTTTTTTTTCAAATTGGTTATTTTTTCGAGATCTACGCGTCCCAAAACATTTCCCATCTCAAAATAACCGAAAACAAATAAAAATTACGAATTCGGCAAAAAAAAGGGTGCAACACGAGGACTTCCCAGGAGGTCACCCATCCTAGTACTACTCTCGCCCAAGCACGCTTAACTGCGGAGTTCTGATGGGATCCGGTGCATTAGTGCTGGTATGATCGCACCCATTCACTTATTGCGCTATTTTGTATTTATACCCTTTCCAGCCCCTAATTTCCTTCGAAATGCCGTAACTTTGTGCCCGATCGTCCGAATTAAACATTTTTTTTTTCAAATTGGTTATTTTTTCGAGATCTACGCGTCCCAAAACATTTCCCATCTCAAAATAACCGAAAACAAATAAAAATTACGAATTCGGCAAAAAAAAGGGTGCAACACGAGGACTTCCCAGGAGGTCACCCATCCTAGTACTACTCTCGCCCAAGCACGCTTAACTGCGGAGTTCTGATGGGATCCGGTGCATTAGTGCTGGTATGATCGCACCCATTCACTTATTGCGCTATTTTGTATTTATACCCTTTCCAGCCCCTAATTTCCTTCGAAATGCCGTAACTTTGTGCCCGATCGTCCGAATTAAACATTTTTTTTTTCAAATTGGTTATTTTTTCGAGATCTACGCGTCCCAAAACATTTCCCATCTCAAAATAACCGAAAACAAATAAAAATTACGAATTCGGCAAAAAAAAGGGTGCAACACGAGGACTTCCCAGGAGGTCACCCATCCTAGTACTACTCTCGCCCAAGCACGCTTAACTGCGGAGTTCTGATGGGATCCGGTGCATTAGTGCTGGTATGATCGCACCCATTCACTTATTGCGCTATTTTGTATTTATACCCTTTCCAGCCCCTAATTTCCTTCGAAATGCCGTAACTTTGTGCCCGATCGTCCGAATTAAACATTTTTTTTTTCAAATTGGTTATTTTTTCGAGATCTACGCGTCCCAAAACATTTCCCATCTCAAAATAACCGAAAACAAATAAAAATTACGAATTCGGCAAAAAAAAGGGTGCAACACGAGGACTTCCCAGGAGGTCACCCATCCTAGTACTACTCTCGCCCAAGCACGCTTAACTGCGGAGTTCTGATGGGATCCGGTGCATTAGTGCTGGTATGATCGCACCCATTCACTTATTGCGCTATTTTGTATTTATACCCTTTCCAGCCCCTAATTTCCTTCGAAATGCCGTAACTTTGTGCCCGATCGTCCGAATTAAACATTTTTTTTTTCAAATTGGTTATTTTTTCGAGATCTACGCGTCCCAAAACATTTCCCATCTCAAAATAACCGAAAACAAATAAAAATTACGAATTCGGCAAAAAAAAGGGTGCAACACGAGGACTTCCCAGGAGGTCACCCATCCTAGTACTACTCTCGCCCAAGCACGCTTAACTGCGGAGTTCTGATGGGATCCGGTGCATTAGTGCTGGTATGATCGCACCCATTCACTTATTGCGCTATTTTGTATTTATACCCTTTCCAGCCCCTAATTTCCTTCGAAATGCCGTAACTTTGTGCCCGATCGTCCGAATTAAACATTTTTTTTTTCAAATTGGTTATTTTTTCGAGATCTACGCGTCCCAAAACATTTCCCATCTCAAAATAACCGAAAACAAATAAAAATTACGAATTCGGCAAAAAAAAGGGTGCAACACGAGGACTTCCCAGGAGGTCACCCATCCTAGTACTACTCTCGCCCAAGCACGCTTAACTGCGGAGTTCTGATGGGATCCGGTGCATTAGTGCTGGTATGATCGCACCCATTCACTTATTGCGCTATTTTGTATTTATACCCTTTCCAGCCCCTAATTTCCTTCGAAATGCCGTAACTTTGTGCCCGATCGTCCGAATTAAACATTTTTTTTTTCAAATTGGTTATTTTTTCGAGATCTACGCGTCCCAAAACATTTCCCATCTCAAAATAACCGAAAACAAATAAAAATTACGAATTCGGCAAAAAAAAGGGTGCAACACGAGGACTTCCCAGGAGGTCACCCATCCTAGTACTACTCTCGCCCAAGCACGCTTAACTGCGGAGTTCTGATGGGATCCGGTGCATTAGTGCTGGTATGATCGCACCCATTCACTTATTGCGCTATTTTGTATTTATACCCTTTCCAGCCCCTAATTTCCTTCGAAATGCCGTAACTTTGTGCCCGATCGTCCGAATTAAACATTTTTTTTTTCAAATTGGTTATTTTTTCGAGATCTACGCGTCCCAAAACATTTCCCATCTCAAAATAACCGAAAACAAATAAAAATTACGAATTCGGCAAAAAAAAGGGTGCAACACGAGGACTTCCCAGGAGGTCACCCATCCTAGTACTACTCTCGCCCAAGCACGCTTAACTGCGGAGTTCTGATGGGATCCGGTGCATTAGTGCTGGTATGATCGCACCCATTCACTTATTGCGCTATTTTGTATTTATACCCTTTCCAGCCCCTAATTTCCTTCGAAATGCCGTAACTTTGTGCCCGATCGTCCGAATTAAACATTTTTTTTTTCAAATTGGTTATTTTTTCGAGATCTACGCGTCCCAAAACATTTCCCATCTCAAAATAACCGAAAACAAATAAAAATTACGAATTCGGCAAAAAAAAGGGTGCAACACGAGGACTTCCCAGGAGGTCACCCATCCTAGTACTACTCTCGCCCAAGCACGCTTAACTGCGGAGTTCTGATGGGATCCGGTGCATTAGTGCTGGTATGATCGCACCCATTCACTTATTGCGCTATTTTGTATTTATACCCTTTCCAGCCCCTAATTTCCTTCGAAATGCCGTAACTTTGTGCCCGATCGTCCGAATTAAACATTTTTTTTTTCAAATTGGTTATTTTTTCGAGATCTACGCGTCCCAAAACATTTCCCATCTCAAAATAACCGAAAACAAATAAAAATTACGAATTCGGCAAAAAAAAGGGTGCAACACGAGGACTTCCCAGGAGGTCACCCATCCTAGTACTACTCTCGCCCAAGCACGCTTAACTGCGGAGTTCTGATGGGATCCGGTGCATTAGTGCTGGTATGATCGCACCCATTCACTTATTGCGCTATTTTGTATTTATACCCTTTCCAGCCCCTAATTTCCTTCGAAATGCCGTAACTTTGTGCCCGATCGTCCGAATTAAACATTTTTTTTTTCAAATTGGTTATTTTTTCGAGATCTACGCGTCCCAAAACATTTCCCATCTCAAAATAACCGAAAACAAATAAAAATTACGAATTCGGCAAAAAAAAGGGTGCAACACGAGGACTTCCCAGGAGGTCACCCATCCTAGTACTACTCTCGCCCAAGCACGCTTAACTGCGGAGTTCTGATGGGATCCGGTGCATTAGTGCTGGTATGATCGCACCCATTCACTTATTGCGCTATTTTGTATTTATACCCTTTCCAGCCCCTAATTTCCTTCGAAATGCCGTAACTTTGTGCCCGATCGTCCGAATTAAACATTTTTTTTTTCAAATTGGTTATTTTTTCGAGATCTACGCGTCCCAAAACATTTCCCATCTCAAAATAACCGAAAACAAATAAAAATTACGAATTCGGCAAAAAAAAGGGTGCAACACGAGGACTTCCCAGGAGGTCACCCATCCTAGTACTACTCTCGCCCAAGCACGCTTAACTGCGGAGTTCTGATGGGATCCGGTGCATTAGTGCTGGTATGATCGCACCCATTCACTTATTGCGCTATTTTGTATTTATACCCTTTCCAGCCCCTAATTTCCTTCGAAATGCCGTAACTTTGTGCCCGATCGTCCGAATTAAACATTTTTTTTTTCAAATTGGTTATTTTTTCGAGATCTACGCGTCCCAAACATTTCCCATCTCAAAATAACCGAAAACAAATAAAAATTACGAATTCGGCAAAAAAAAGGGTGCAACACGAGGACTTCCCAGGAGGTCACCCATCCTAGTACTACTCTCGCCCAAGCACGCTTAACTGCGGAGTTCTGATGGGATCCGGTGCATTAGTGCTGGTATGATCGCACCCATTCACTTATTGCGCTATTTTGTATTTATATACCCTTTCCAGCCCCTAATTTCCTTCGAAATGCCGTAACTTTGTGCCCGATCGTCCGAATTAAACATTTTTTTTTTCAAATTGGTTATTTTTTCGAGATCTACGCGTCCCAAACATTTCCCATCTCAAAATAACCAAAACCGAAAACAAATAAAAATTACGAATTCGGCAAAAAAAGGGTGCAACACGAGGACTTCCCAGGAGGTCACCCATCCTAGTACTACTCTCGCCCAAGCACGCTTAACTGCGGAGTTCTGATGGGATCCGGTGCATTAGTGCTGGTATGATCGCACCCATTCACTTATTGCGCTATTTTGTATTTATACCCTTTCCAGCCCCTAATTTCCTTCGAAATGCCGTAACTTTGTGCCCGATCGTCCGAATTAAACATTTTTTTTTTCAAATTGGTTATTTTTTCGAGATCTACGCGTCCCAAAACATTTCCCATCTCAAAATAACCGAAAACAAATAAAAATTACGAATTCGGCAAAAAAAAGGGTGCAACACGAGGACTTCCCAGGAGGTCACCCATCCTAGTACTACTCTCGCCCAAGCACGCTTAACTGCGGAGTTCTGATGGGATCCGGTGCATTAGTGCTGGTATGATCGCACCCATTCACTTATTGCGCTATTTTGTATTTATACCCTTTCCAGCCCCTAATTTCCTTCGAAATGCCGTAACTTTGTGCCCGATCGTCCGAATTAAACATTTTTTTTTTCAAATTGGTTATTTTTTCGAGATCTACGCGTCCCAAACATTTCCCATCTCAAAATAACCGAAAACAAATAAAAATTACGAATTCGGCAAAAAAAGGGTGCAACACGAGGACTTCCCAGGAGGTCACCCATCCTAGTACTACTCTCGCCCAAGCACGCTTAACTGCGGAGTTCTGATGGGATCCGGTGCATTAGTGCTGGTATGATCGCACCCATTCACTTATTGCGCTATTTTGTATTTATACCCTTTCCAGCCCCTAATTTCCTTCGAAATGCCGTAACTTTGTGCCCGATCGTCCGAATTAAACATTTTTTTTTTTCAAATTGGTTATTTTTTTTCGAGATCTACGCGTCCCAAAACATTTCCCATCTCAAAATAACCGAAAACAAATAAAAATTACGAATTCGGCAAAAAAAGGGTGCAACACGAGGACTTCCCAGGAGGTCACCCATCCTAGTACTACTCTCGCCCAAGCACGCTTAACTGCGGAGTTCTGATGGGATCCGGTGCATTAGTGCTGGTATGATCGCACCCATTCACTTATTGCGCTATTTTGTATTTATACCCTTTCCAGCCCCTAATTTCCTTCGAAATGCCGTAACTTTGTGCCCGATCGTCCGAATTAAACATTTTTTTTTTCAAATTGGTTATTTTTTCGAGATCTACGCGTCCCAAAACATTTCCCATCTCAAAATAACCGAAAACAAATAAAAATTACGAATTCGGCAAAAAAAAGGGTGCAACACGAGGACTTCCCAGGAGGTCACCCATCCTAGTACTACTCTCGCCCAAGCACGCTTAACTGCGGAGTTCTGATGGGATCCGGTGCATTAGTGCTGGTATGATCGCACCCATTCACTTATTGCGCTATTTTGTATTTATACCCTTTCCAGCCCCTAATTTCCTTCGAAATGCCGTAACTTTGTGCCCGATCGTCCGAATTAAACATTTTTTTTTTCAAATTGGTTATTTTTTCGAGATCTACTACGCGTCCCAAAACATTTCCCATCTCAAAATAACCGAAAACAAATAAAAATTACGAATTCGGCAAAAAAAAGGTGCAACACGAGGACTTCCCAGGAGGTCACCCATCCTAGTACTACTCTCGCCCAAGCACGCTTAACTGCGGAGTTCTGATGGGATCCGGTGCATTAGTGCTGGTATGATCGCACCCATTCACTTATTGCGCTATTTTGTATTTATACCCTTTCCAGCCCCTAATTTCCTTCGAAATGCCGTAACTTTGTGCCCGATCGTCCGAATTAAACATTTTTTTTTTCAAATTGGTTATTTTTTCGAGATCTACGCGTCCCAAAACATTTCCCATCTCAAAATAACCGAAAACAAATAAAAATTACGAATTCGGCAAAAAAAAGGGTGCAACACGAGGACTTCCCAGGAGGTCACCCATCCTAGTACTACTCTCGCCCAAGCACGCTTAACTGCGGAGTTCTGATGGGATCCGGTGCATTAGTGCTGGTATGATCGCACCCATTCACTTATTGCGCTATTTTGTATTTATACCCTTTCCAGCCCCTAATTTCCTTCGAAATGCCGTAACTTTGTGCCCGATCGTCCGAATTAAACATTTTTTTTTTTCAAATTGGTTATTTTTTCGAGATCTACGCGTCCCAAAACATTTCCCATCTCAAAATAACCGAAAACAAATAAAAATTACGAATTCGGCAAAAAAGGGGTGCAACACGAGGACTTCCCAGGAGGTCACCCATCCTAGTACTACTCTCGCCCAAGCACGCTTAACTGCGGAGTTCTGATGGGATCCGGTGCATTAGTGCTGGTATGATCGCACCCATTCACTTATTGCGCTATTTTGTATTTATACCCTTTCCAGCCCCTAATTTCCTTCGAAATGCCGTAACTTTGTGCCCGATCGTCCGAATTAAACATTTTTTTTTTCAAATTGGTTATTTTTTCGAGATCTACGCGTCCCAAAACATTTCCCATCTCAAAATAACCGAAAACAAATAAAAATTACGAATTCGGCAAAAAAAGGGGTGCAACACGAGGACTTCCCAGGAGGTCACCCATCCTAGTACTACTCTCGCCAAGCACGCTTAACTGCGGAGTTCTGATGGGATCCGGTGCATTAGTGCTGGTATGATCGCACCCATTCACTTATTGCGCTATTTTGTATTTATACCCTTTCCAGCCCCTAATTTCCTTCGAAATGCCGTAACTTTGTGCCCGATCGTCCGAATTAAACATTTTTTTTTTTCAAATTGGTTATTTTTTCGAGATCTACGCGTCCCAAAACATTTCCCATCTCAAAATAACCGAAAACAAATAAAAATTACGAATTCGGCAAAAAAAAGGGTGCAACACGAGGACTTCCCAGGAGGTCACCCATCCTAGTACTACTCTCGCCCAAGCACGCTTAACTGCGGAGTTCTGATGGGATCCGGTGCATTAGTGCTGGTATGATCGCACCCATTCACTTATTGCGCTATTTTGTATTTATACCCTTTCCAGCCCCTAATTTCCTTCGAAATGCCGTAACTTTGTGCCCGATCGTCCGAATTAAACATTTTTTTTTTTCAAATTGGTTATTTTTTCGAGATCTACGCGTCCCAAAACATTTCCCATCTCAAAATAACCGAAAACAAATAAAAATTACGAATTCGGCAAAAAAAAGGGTGCACACGAGGACTTTCCAGGAGGTCACCCATCCTAGTT